>PVJH01020430.1:0-40695 GCA_004026705.1 Nesogale talazaci | reverse complement strand
CAAGTTTGCTTTAGGTAATTTAAATATAATTTTTGTCAGGCTCAGTACCTTTCTATTCATAGTTTGCTAAATTAACAATATGAATGTGCATTTAACTTCAGGAAAGACATTCTACATTTATTGAGAAGATTAAATATTTTTCTCCTTCAATATACTATTAATAACATTCCCAAGAATATTCCTGAGAATATTCATAAGATGAATTTAATCCAATCAAGTTTTATTATTTTATACTTCACTTGATGTGTTAATATTACATTGGTATTTTTTTAGGTTTGTTCATGTGGAGCAGATTTGTTATTGAGATAAAAAAAGCCTTATAAAGTAGGGTAGTAGATTTTTCACTTCCTTTTCACTAAAAATGTTTGCTGATATTCAAATGATGTGATCCTTTAAAACTTTGTTAATCATACTGCAAAGCAGTAAACACAACAAACCTAGTTTCAGTGTTTAGAAGATATATATATATAATATATCCATATATATTTACAAATACACACACATATATGAATAGAAAGAAAATACATTGTGATAGGTAGGCTTGTTGTGACAACATGGCCAAAGAACATATGTGAGATTAATTGAAGGCTGGAGATATAAATGACTCGGTGAGTCTCGCCATTTTCTCTTGTTCTTGAATCTTCAGACCAGCTGGCTGCCTTGATCTCCAAGCTACACTACCCGTGGGACACCTAATCCATGGACTGTCTCACTGTGAGTTGAGGTTTCTTCAAACCTGGTTTTCCCATGCTCCTGAAATATACATCTCTTGAGCTGGGGACTGTCAAGCCCTGTCATCAGGCTGACCGTTGGTGACATGCCTTGGTGCTTGCTGTCTGTGACTGGATAGCTTCAATTGCTGTAGAGAGGACTGCTCAAAGACCCTCAAGACTCAAAGGACTGCCGGTATACTAGCAGTCTCATGCAAGTAAGTTGCACCGAGCCATTTGTACTGCATTATAGATTAGTTGACCGTTTATTTTTTATTTTGGGGGGCATCACTGCCCTCTGGTGATGGGAGTAGGAGGCCAAGCCTTGGTGCTGGATTTGAACCTCCAACCCAGTGGGCTGCAGTCCCGCGTACAACCACTATGCCACCATGGCTCAACCCAAACTGTTTATTTCTTACATTGGATATTTTTCTATCTATCTATATCTATAGATAGATAGAAAATTATTAGTGTCCTGGTTTTGTTTCTTTAGAGAACCCTGTCTAACACATACATATAGATATGTCATGTGACATACTTTGTTGGCTTTTGTGTTGCTGGAATATATGCAACTGGTATTTCAAATAAAAATAAAGTCAATTGTGGTGGATAGGTTTCATTGAAATTTCTGCATAAGAGAGAAGGGATCTGGTTCTTAAAAATATATAGAGATAACTAAAAATATGAGAACCATATAATAAGAAGCAGCATATTGTCTGATATGAGAGGTGTGGAAGTTAGATTGTATGTCAAATCAAATTTATACAAAAGTGTAGGAGTGTAATCCAACCTGTCAGTGAGGTTACAGTCTGATTATGCCTCCTTGGGGGCATGCCTTTTTATAAGGGAAAAATTGGGAACTAATCTTTCTCTTTCTTTACTCGTTTTCTATGCTGATTGCTGGGACTATATGTTGCCTGGAGTGAACCCATCAGGGGTCCCTGACTCAGAAGACCATTGGTGCTCTGACATGTTCTCCCAAACTTGGGTCCACATCATTCGGTCCCCACTGGTTTATCATCTCCCTGCTTCCTGCTTCACCTTCTGCCATTATCAGTCTGTAATTATGTAAGTCTGAAGAGGGATCTCCTAGAATGCGGCTTATGGGCTTGAGTTGAACTGAGCTTAATATAAAATTATTTATTTATGTTAAACTCTTTCCTATAAATGTTTTTTTTTCCTCTAGACAACCCAAGGTTTTGTTTCTCTAGACAACTCAACCTAATATAAGAAGTTTCAAAAAGTTCTTTAAAAATGAAATTTAAAGATAGTGGTGTTTTCCCAAAAGTTTTTTGAAATTCTTTTGTATAGTCCTAGAATATTAGGCCCTCAGATTAAAAACCCAAACCAAATTTACTGACGTGGAGTCTGCTCCGACGCATAGCAACCTCGTAGCCCAGGGTAGAACTGACCCAGTGGGTTTGCAGCATTGCAAATTTACAGGAGTTGAAAATCCCCATAATGCTCTAGTGTAGCTACTGACCTTGAAGTAACCGCTATGTTACCAGGAGGAATCCTTATGTTAAATGGCTCTAAAGTTATAACAAGGGAAGTGCTTCTTGCTCAAAGTTGAATTGATTTAAAAGACAGAGATAGGTTAAAGTTTTCTGGGATCTTCATTTGCTGACATGACATGGCTATAATGAGAGAAAAAGCCACAAACATCACTAAATGCTCAGAATGCATGCAATATATTATATGGAGAGCTGGCTATAACTGACCTCCTTTAGTTTCCCTATTGCTATGGGGAATAAAACTATTTAAGTTCCATAAAGCTTAACTTGAGAAATTAGCTAAAGAAGATGAAATATTGCAGTTTGAAACATTGCAGTTTTCTGTATGAATTGCAATTCAATAAAAGAAAATAATCCTCACTTCTTGCCTAATAGACAACATTATGATAAATGTGGACATTATTAAAGTTGTCAATAATTCAATTTTCCTTAGATCCACAATAAACACCTAAGAAAGAAACAAAAACCCAGACAATATACTACATGAAACAAATCTGCTGCATAAGACCTCTTTAAATTATTAAAAATATCACTTTAAGGACTAAAGTGCCCCTGACCCAAGCTATCTTATTTTCAGATGCCTCAAATGAATACAAGGTAATGAATATGGAAGACCAGAAAAGAACAGGTGTGCATTCATGATCGTGCTGGCAAAGAGTATTGAAATTATCGTGAGACGTAAGAACAGCAAAGTTTTCTTCGAGGAAGTACACTCACAATGCTCCTTAGAATCAAGGTTAATACAGCTTCATATCTCATGCTTTGGACATGTTATTGGGAGACACTAGTCCCTGTAAAAGTGCATCATGTTTAGGAAATTAGAAACTCTGGGAAAAAATAGGAAGAGTCTCAACAAGGCGAACAGACAAAATGACTATAACAATGAACTAAAACACAAGTTTTATGAAGAGGGCATAAGACCTACATTGCCTTGTTCTGTTTTACATAGGCTTGATATGTAGCAGAGCTAACTGGATGACACCAACCAAAAGCAACAGCATTCATTAAATTGTTATCTATTTACCCAATGTATGCTATTTGGGGTTTTCTCCACCCTTCATTTGTATATGAAGCAATTTGATTTTATACTGAATGATATTCTTAATTTATCTTTAATGTAGACTTATTGCCCAAAAAAGTCACCCCTATTGTCATGGTGTCAATTCCAACTCATACTGACACTG
The DNA here is from genome assembly GCA_004026705.1 of Nesogale talazaci. Taxonomy (NCBI): domain Eukaryota; kingdom Metazoa; phylum Chordata; class Mammalia; order Afrosoricida; family Tenrecidae; genus Nesogale; species Nesogale talazaci. Next base: position 37,287 of record PVJH01020430.1, on the reverse strand, counting down.
AGACTACACAGGTAGAACGACTTCTGTGAATTTCAGAGATTGTTCACTCTTTATAGGAGTTAACACTTTATTTTTCTCTGAGAAGCACCTGGAGGTTTCAAACTGCTGACCTTCTGGTTAGCTGTCTATCTCATAACCACTTTACCACCAGGGCTTCTTTTTTTCAATGATCACTCATCCGAAAATGTATCTTTTCTCAAATTAAAAAAATATTTTCACTGAATGTATAATTCTAGATAATACATTTCTTTTAGTATGTTATTTTACTGTCTTTTGTTATTTTATTCTCTTTTGTCTTCCTTGCTTTAAAAAAATACTTTTTGGACTTTGGGGAAGATGACAACTGAGTAACATGCCAGAGGCACTTTGCAGAAATCAGTGCAGGGGAGTTACTATGAGGAAAATTCCACACTGCCAGATCACAGGAGGGGCATCACAAAGATAAACAGGTAGGCACAGATCCACAAGGTTTTGAGGGTCTGGGGGCTTTTGACATAGCACAGAAGAGACAGGCTAGAGTTTGACCTTGCCCCTGACACTGTCTTGGCCAGAGCCAAGATCATTTGGAGCTGGTGGTGCAGGGGCTTTACCTCAACACAGAGAAAACTTGTCACTGCTCAGGGCAGGGATTAAACCCTATCTAGCTTCACAGTCAGGGATCAGGGCTCAGCTATACTGTACTTTTATTTCACTCCTTTTTCCCTTTCCCCCCGCCATCTCTGCAGGCTTAGTCTACATTTTCTTTTTCTTTTTCTCTTCCTTTTCTCTCACATGCCACTGCCGACCTCAACAGACCACTCCCCTTAGACTAGGGCATTTATACTTGCCCTCCACCCGGCTTGGAGCTCTCTAACTCTGCAGTGAAACCCAAGACTGGGGCAAACTCACCCACCCTTCACAAGGGCATATTCCACCCAACTTTGTCCCAGGGAAATTCTGCCTGCCTGCCCTCTACAATGCTTAACACTTGGCTGGGGAAATCCTGCCCACCTTCTTTGGGGGAGATTCTGCCTGCATGACTTCAGAAGTTTCTATTCATCCTCTGAAATCCTACATGACTGAGATGATTTACATCCACCCTTCATAGTGCCTCACACAGCCTAAGGCAGCCCAACCAACACTCGCCAATGTACCACGCTGCTGTGGGGATATCTGCCCAATCTAATCAACCTAACTAGGGCAATTCCATACACCATCCCTGGTACACTAAATCAAAACGGGCAAACCATCAGCTTTCTTTGACACTCTGTGGCAGTAGGCAGCCCTGCATGCCCTTATAGTGCCCCAAACCACTGTGGGCCACATCATCGTCATGATGATCTTGTGAGATCATCCAATAAAGCATCATCCTCATGGGTCCACAACAAACCAACCAGCATTCACTGACAGGACCATCCAACTTGTCCTCCAAATAAAAGAATATTGGTTGACAAGGTAAAGAGTGAGGCCACAGGAGGATAAAATGCAAGGCCAATGCCGTAGTGAAATTAGCTACAGGCAGTTCAAAGAAGCATTCCTATGAGCACCTCAGAGAGAGCCAGTGCTCTTCAACTCTTTAGAAAATGGAACCTGGAACCTCTAAAATACAACACAAACAGTAATCAGTCTCAAGGACCTCAATGAAAAAAACAGGAGAAGCAAAAGGCAATGGCAGAGGATGTCCTGAGAATGCTGCTTGGAATCATACAGGATATGAAGCAAACAATACAGAAAATGGATGAAATGATAGAAGAAATAGAGTCAGTACACTGAAGGGAAATACAAGAGCTTAGGGATGAGATTAAAATAACTCAATAGCAAGAGCAGACTCGTGGACTTCACCAAGACTGGAGGAGGCAGAGAATCACACCAGTGACCCAGAAGACAGCCAAACAGACTTTAATGAACACAAATAAAAATCTAATGAGATCATCAGAGAAGCTGCAGAAAATGTAAGAGCTATGTCTGATTCTATGAAGAATAATAGCATCAGAATATTAGGACTATTAGAGGCAGACACAACAAGGAGGTCATGTGCAGCAATAGTGAGAGAATACTTGAAGGAAAACATCCCCTGGGTAATGAATGGAAAATAGGCAACCATTCAGGAGACTAAAAGAGCACCAGCTAGACTGAATCCCAAGAATAAGTCATCAAGGGACATGATAGTCAAGCTATTCAACTTAGAGGCAAAGGAGAATATCATGAGTGCAGCTAGGAAAAAACAAGCTATCACATATAGCATTTCCCAAATAAGTATATGCTCAGATCTATCAGCAGACACTATGAAGAAGAGGAGAGAGTGGAGTAACATATTTCAAAAATTGAAGAAAAGAACACAAACCCAAAGATACTCTATCCAGCCTAATTATTTATCAAGATATGTGGAGAAGTAATAGTCTACCCAGAGAAGGAATAATTCAAAGAGTACGTTAAAAGAAATCCAGCCCGACAGAAGACCCTTGCCGACTCAGTAGGAGAAAAACAGCACTCACCAAGCATAAATAAGAGACAGCCACAGAGAACAACCTCTTCCAGAGGGCAACAGAAGAAAAACAACATCCAGGATAGCATTGCCTTAAGGGTCGAAAACAGTCAAGAATGAATTGTGTACACACATGCACACACACACACACACACACACACACCAAGTTAAGAAATGGAAGTAAGAAAACATCCAACACAAAAGGGATAATATGACATCACAGAGGCCACAGATGGAGATAATAATCCTGAATACCAATGGACTGAACTCAGGCATTAAAAGACCGAGGCTAGCAGACTGACTTAGAAAACACAACCCATGAATGTACTACTAACAGGAAACATTTCAAAACTACAGACAAAAATAGCCTAAGAATCCAAGGTTGGAGAAAGGCATACCAAGGAAACAGCAATTAAAAAAAAAAACAAAAACGTGTTGCACTCCTAATCTCAGATAAAATTGACCTCAAATAAATTAAAAGAAGCTGAAGAAAACCTAAGAGCAATGTCTCATTCTATGAAGAAAAACATCAGAATACTAGGACTATTAGAAGCAGACACAACAAGGAAGTCATGTGCAGCAATAGTGAGAGAATACTTGGAGGAAAACTTCCCCTGTGTAATGAATGGAAAATAGGCAACCATTCAGGAGGCTAAAAGAACACCAGCTAGACTGAATCCAAGAAGAAGTCACCAAGACAAATGATAGCTAGACTGTTCAACTTAGAGACAAAGGAGAAAATCATGAGTGCAGGTAGGAAAAAGCAAGCTATCACATATAACGTTTCCCAAATAAGAATGTGCTCAGATCTATCAGTGTAAAAAAAAGTCTAAACCATAAAAGGAGATAAGTAGGGGTACTATACAGTACTCAAAGGATCAGTAGAGAAAGAAGCACTAAGCATTTTAAACATACATTCCCCAAACGAGGAACCCACTGAATACATTAACCTTCCAAAAGATAAAATAGAAATCACAGTCTCAACAAATATAATACGTGTCATCAATACACTTCTCTCTAAGAAATATAGATCACAGAGAAAGAAACTCATCAAGGAGGCTAGAGATCTAAACACTACAATTAGACAATTTAATTTGAGAGATATTTATAGTTTTCATCCAAATGAAAAAAAAATCACGTTCTTTTTAAGCCCACATGGCCTATATTTGAAGATAGACCACATGATAGGGCATAAGGCAGATCTACATATATTTAAGCACATTGATATCATATAGACCCCTCTGACCACTGTGCCATAAGGTTGAAAATCAACAAATGGAAAATAACAAAAACAAGAGCAAACAATTGAAGAATGAATTCTCTATTGCAAAAGGAATGTGGTCTGACCCACATCAGAGATGAAATTAGGAAATTTCTAGAAACCAACAAGAATGAGAACATGATGTACTGAAACTTATTGGACACAACAAAGCCACAACAAAGCAACTCCCAGTTGCTGAGAGGGAGTTTCTCAGCAATATATGCTTGCTTTAAAAAGGAAGAGAGACTTACGATTGATATGTTGGCACAAAATTTGCAACAACTAGAGCATAGTCAACAGGGCAGTTCTACTATTAGGAGAATAAACAAAATCAGGGCTGAAATTCAGGAGAGGGAAAATAAGACAACTATGGAAAATATTAATGCTGCTAAAAGTTACTTCTTGAAAGGATAAACAGAATCAACAGACCGCTGGCCAACCGAACCAAAAAAAGGGGGAACAACTTTCAATTGCAAGGATGAGGAAAGAAAAAGGGGACATTAGAATAGACCCTATTAAAATAAAAAGGGTAATTACACCGTACTATGATAATAAATTCAACAACTTGGAAAACATGGAATAATTCTTGGAAAAGCAATCCCTCCTTAGACTATCTCCAATGAATGTCAAGAATTGCAACAGAAACATAGCAACTGAAGAAATAGACAAGGTTATCAAGGGATTAGTAACAAAAGAATATCCTTGACCAGATGGCTTCCTCAGAGAATAATACCAAGCATTCAGGGAAGAACTGACAGCAATCCTACACAAACTCTTCCAGAACATAGTAAAAGATGGCAAACTGCCAAACTCCTTCTATGAAAGAGTATAACTCTGATACAAAAACCTTGGAGGGATCCCAAAAGAATTGAGATCTACAGACCAATATCATTAATGAACATTAATACAAAAATGTTGGATAATGGAATACAAAAATACATAAAACAAATAATTCACCATGACCAAGTGGGATTCATACCAGGAAAGCAGGATTGTTCAACATATGAAAGACCATTGCTATGATTGGCCATATAGACATGAAAAATATAAGAATCACATGAGCTGAGCCCCGGTGGTGTAAGTGGTTGTGTGCAGGACTGTGGCCCGCGGGCTTGGCAGTTCAAATCCAGCGGCAACTCTCAGGAACAGCACTGGGTAGCGCCCACTACCACCAGAGGCAGTGATGCCAAAAAAAAAAAGAAAAGAAAAGAAAAGAATCACATGATACTATTTGTAGATGCGTAAAAAGTATTTGAAAACATACAACACCCATTCCTGTTTAAGACATGCAAGAAGAGAGGAATGTAAGGAAAATTTCTCAAGATAATGCAAGCTATATATGAAAAACCAACAACCAAACTACAACAACCATTGTAGTCAATGCAGAAAAAATGAACACAATCCCACTGAAAACGGGAACAAGGCAAGGAGGTTCCTTGTCCCCACTCATATTTAAAGCCATCCTGGAGGTTTTAGCTAATAGCACAAGGCAAAGAACAGACATCAAATGTGGGGAAGGAAGAACTAAAACTATCACTATTTGCAGATGACATGATTTTATATATGAAAAATCACATAAGTTCCAAAATGGGAGTACTGGAAGCCATAGAGGAGTATCACAGAGTGGCAGAATGCAAGATCAGCAAAGAGAAGTCTGTCAGATGACACATCAGAGAAGACCACAAAAGAGGAGATAAAAAATGTGGTAGTCTTCACAATAGCCAAACACAAATTGAAATATCTAGGGATATGCCTGACCCAAAGAACAAAAGATTTATATGAGGGAAACTGTGGAACATTATTACAAGAGATACACAATGTCCTAAGTAATGAAAGACTATTCCATGCTCATTGATTGGAAGACTCAATATAATAAAGATGTCAGCTCTGCCTAAGGCACTATACAAGTTTAATGCAAGCCTGATACAATTACACTCATCTTTCTTCAAATAAATGGAAAAACTGATAAGCAACTTCATATGGAAAGGGAAGAAGCCCTTAATCAGTAAAGAACTCCTCAAGAAGACCAACACACTGGAATGGCTTTCTTTATTTAACTTTAGTATATATTAAAGTCACAGTAGTCAAAACCACCTGGTATTGTTATAATCAAAGATACTAAGACCAATGGAAAAGAACTGAAAACCTGGAAATAAAATCATCAGTATACAGACAACTGATCTTTGATAAGGGTCCCAAAAATACCAAATGGGAAAACATCTTTAACAGTGACATATCAGACTAAGACCTAATTATTAAAATCTGCGATACTCTGCTACCTTTCCAGAAGAAAAAAAATAATTTTACACTGAGGAGTTGGGCAAAGGACTTGAACAGAAGTTTCACAAAGACAGAAATCTGAATGGACCAATAGACGTATGAGAAAATGTTCCTAATCATTAGTACTATGAAAAATGCAAATTTAAACAATGAGAGACCACCTAATACCCTCACAGCTAGCCCAATTAAAAAAAATCAGAAAGCAACAAGTGTGGGAGAAACTGTCATGAGACAGGAACTCTCATCCAATACTGCTGAATCTGGAGCTATGTATAGCAACAATGGAAATAGATTTTGTGACATTTAAAATAGAGGGAAATTGAGCTATCATGTGACCAAGCATAGGCATATGCTCAGAACAGGCAAGAAATAAACCACTGTGCAAGGAATTGGAAACAACTCAAATCTCACCAACAGATGAATGAATTAAAACCATATGGTACACACAGACAGTGGAGTACTATGCATCACTGTAAAGCAGTTATGAACACATGAAGCATATCACTGCATGGGAAGAACTGGAGAACATTATGCTAAAGTAGAGTAGGCCCAGCACAGAAGGACAAGTACAAAATGAGCTCACAGGAAATGAGCTTAAAAAATGCAAAGGGGACATAAGAAAAGTGTTACTGTATACAAACATTTCCTGGGGTGAGGTTCAGGTAGCATGGCAGGGACCAGACCAAATCCAGGGCTATATATGGTAGCTAACTGAATAGGAGGTGGGAAAAAGAAAAAAGAAAGTGGTAGTGGGTTAACAGGGCCCTAACCCACCCAAGGGGAGGGTATTATTTATATCTTTTGTGAGCGGGCGTGAGCAATGATTAGAGAATGCTCAATGACATTTTCAAATGCTTGGTTTATTCACTGCAACATTAATTGCAAACACACATCAAACAATTAGAATTCTTAGGGGTTAAGTAGAATTATAATGTAGTAAACAAGTATAATGGTATATAATAATAACGATTAGTCAGCAAGTATTTTACAGTTAAAAGTTACAGTTCATTATGGGCGATGCCTTCATTGGTGTGCTCACCCTGGGCACCAGGTAGAGAGAGAGTAAGAGTTGATGTCCCCTGGATCCTTGCTCTGAGTTGACCAAGGCTGGGGTCTAGGTTTTAAACACTGTGATAAGCAACATTTGGAAATTCCCATGATGTCCAGTTGCTTCTTATCAGTCTGTTGGCTACCTCTTATCAGTCTGATACATTTGGTGGTCATGTGTCTAGTGTTCTAGCAGGAATACTTAATCTTTTGTAGCAGGTGGGCATTGAATTGCGGGAAGGTTGTGTTTGTACATTTGGTGGTCAACAGGAATGCATAATATCTTGATTTGTACTGGGAAGTTGTTTATGTATATTTGATGGTCATATGTTGAATCATCTCCTGGAGAGAAAGCATAATTCCTTTTGGCAGAAGGTCACCATCTTGCAAGGCAGTTTTCACAAAATGGAATTTCTTGTGCTCTCATCATATCTCCACAGGAAAAGAGGGGTCAGACTTCAGCCCGGTGCTCCAAGATGTGAATTCCAGAAACCAGAATGAAGCAGGGAAGCCGTAGAGAGATGGAAAGCTGTCCCTCCCCCAAGAATTTACTTCAGAGGACAGCACTGAATATAGCTCAGAGAGAAAAACATGTCTGATCAGAGCACACGGGAGCAAATGAAGGGGGAGGAAGAGAGTTGAGCACATCCTGGTTCACTAAGCCTTGAAGATGATGTCCCCACTCAGAACAGTCAATGCACCCAGAGGACCATATGGCTGGCCCCATTATGGACACAACATTCATCACTGAACCATAGGCCTAAAGGGAACAACACTGGAGACAAAGTGTTGGAGTTGAATTGAGCCTGATCGATCTGACCCCACTACACAGAGGAAAAACATTAAGAGCATGCAATGGAACAGCAAGGGGAACAGAGCAAGGAAGTCCTGAGGGAGTACCAAAAATAGACTTCTGACCAGGGTGTGCCGCCCCATCAGACTTGACCAGAAAACATTTCTAAAGGTCAATAAACAGACCTTGAACTATTTACAGGCTTTTTTGGGTCACTTTTTGTTGTTGTTGTTGTTGTCGTTATTGTTTTCTTTTCTCCTGTTCCTTTGCTTCGCTTTTTCTTGTTTTTTTGCATATTATTATGCTTGTAGATTTATCGAGATAAGATAGGATAAACAATCTGGAGGAGAAAACAACAGGACCGATGGTTCTGGGGAAACATGGAAGAAGGGGAGGAGGGGAAAGAAAGTGGTATTAACAAACCCAGCAACAAGGAAACGAGTAATGATTGATTCAAAATCAGTGGCAAGGAGAATTTAAGAGGCCTGGTAGGTATTGATCAACAGCAATGGAATCAAGAGAAATTATTTTTTTCTTTTTTCTTTTTTCAGGGGGTATCACTGCCCTCTGATGGGCGTAGGAGGCCCAGCCTTGCTTCTAGAAAGCTGCTGCTGGATTTGAACCGCCAACCCAGTGGGCTGCAGACCTGCACAAAGCCACTACGCCACCGGGGCTTAGCCCAAGAAAAATTACTTAAACCCAAATGAAGACTGAACTTGATCTTGGGTTAAGAGGAAAAGAAATAGAGGAAAGAACTTGTAGGCAAAGGGAATTTGCAGAGGTTTAAATATATGCATGTACTTATGTAAATATATTTATGTATTATGAGAGGAAAATAGATCTATTTGCATATATGTATAGGTTTAGTATTAAGGTAGCAGATGGACATTGGGCATCCACTCAAGTACTCCCTCAATGCAAGAACATTTTGTTCTATTAAATTGGTATTCCATGATGCTCACCTTCCCAACATTATCACTGAAGACAAAGCAAATACATAAGCAAATGTGGTGAAGAAAGGCGAAGGTCCCTGGCTATCAAAAGATATAACATCTGGGGTCTTAAAGACTTGAGGGTAATAACCAGTTATTTAGCTCAGAAGCAACAAAGTCCACATGGAGGAAGCATACCATCCTGTGTGATCACAAGGTATCGAAGGAATCAGGTCTCAGGCATCAAATAACAAAAAATCATATCATTGTGGATGAAGGGGTATGTGGAGTGGGAACTCAAAGTCCACCTGTAGATAACTGGACCTCTTCTTACAGAAGAGTCACAGGGAAGACATGAGCTAGTCAGTGTGTAGTGTAGCAATAATGAAACATACATCTTTCCTCTCATTATTAAATGCTTCTCTCCCCTACCTAACCTCCCGACTATCATGATCCCAATTCTACCTTACAAATCCTGCTAGACCAGAGGATGTACATGGGTACAGAAAGGAGCTGGAAACACAAGGAATCCAGAACAGATAAAGGCCCCAGGACCAATAATCAGAGTATGGATACTAAGAGGATACGGGTAAGATGGCAGACAAAATGGAAACTGATCACAAGATCTGCATATAACTCCCTCCTTGAGCGTGGGACAATAGAAAAGTGGATGAAATGAAGTGGACAGAGTAAGACATGATAAAATAATAAAAATTTATAAATTATCAAGGGTTCGTGAGATGGGGACTAGCAGGGAGGAGTGGTACAAATGAGGAGCTGATACCAAGGGCTCAAGTAGAAAGCAAATATACTGAGAATGATGAGGGCAATAAATGTGCTTGACATAATGGATGTACATATGAATTGTGATGAGCTGTATGAGCTCCCAATAAAATAATTTAAAAAGCTACAAACAAAAGCTTATTAATGTTATTTGAGTAAAACTTTTTAGTGATCAGTTTTCCATTCTATAGCTCATTTTTTTCATGATATTGATTGTTACCCCCAATATATAATAACATTACTTTTCCCACTAATCGCTTGTCCTTTCTTTTTTCAATTCTTCTTTCAAACCCTTCCAAACTTTGCTCTTAGACAAATACTGAAACTTTGTTTGCAAATGGCTGATTATTCTAAGCTATGCATGCCTCTCTATTATTATTTTTATACCTCATAGAAATATATTTTGTTTGGCTGAAAGTTGAGGCATGGGGAGAGTTCATTTCCAGAGTCTAAGGGTAACTAAAGGTAATAGTTATCAAGGTTCTGCCAAGCCCTATCGGAGCAGCAAGTCTGATGTTTTTAAGTGGTTTTGAAATGGTCCACATTTTTTCACACTATCCAGGACCTTCTAACCTGATCCTTTTCAGGGCAGGGAATAATAGTGCCTGGGCATCATCTCTTACTTCTGTTCATGGGGTAACAGAGACTGCTGATCCTTGGTCCCCAATGCTCTGAACTAATTTGTCTCCGGGATGCTCCTTAGATGGCCACTCTTGAGTGCTTTACTTTTAGGAATTCCGTCAATCAATATTGCTGTCTCTAAGATCATGGTCCCAGGGCCCCAGCTGAATTCACTAACAGGTTAATTCTTTAAAGGTGTTTGAGTAAGTGTAGGAAGTCTTCATATCTTTGCATGTATTTTTGACACCACATCCACAGTTAAATTTGCAGCAGGGTAAATATGCATACACGTATACAAATATTCTCTGTCAAACCTATATATTTATAGATAAATTATCATTGCACCTCCCACAGCCTTTCATCTTGAATATTTACCTAGACATTTATTTCTAGATCATAGGTATTTCAGGATTTTTATACAACACTATTGATTTTAACACTTCTTAAATTCCCTTTAACAAGTTTTAACTTTTTTCTTTCTCTTTTATTGTATTTAGGTGAATCGGTGATCAGATGTAAGACAAAATGAAACACACGAGACACTGCTTGGTCTTGCAGTCTCCTCAAAATTGTCCTTATAATTGAGTCTGTCAATGCAGCCAAGCGGAAATCCATCTTGTGAAAGGCGTTCCTCTTTTCTGCTACCTCATCCACTTCTCTGGGTATGGCATCCTTCTCCAGGGAATGGTCTCTCCTGGTAACATGCCAGAATCCATAGAAGACATATCACCAACCTTGCCTATAAGAAGCACTGGCTATAGTTCTTCCCAGACAGATTTGTTTGTTCTTGGGTGTCCGTAGTCCTTTAAATATTTTCACCAGCACCATAGTTAGAATGCATTGCTCTTTCTTCTGTTTTCCCAATTCAATGTCCAACTTTCACAGGCATATGAGGTAATTGAAATATTAGGACATTCCTCTTAATATATATTAACCCCCTCATGTTTTTTTTCTGTAAAAGCTAATTTACTGTCAAGCTAATTGTTTCATCTAAGAAGATAGTGCAGTATCTATCTTTTCCCTTCAAATCTCTCACTTAAATAGTACATTAATTTCCCTTTCTTTAATTTTGATAGTTTTTTATTATGTTTTGGAATATTTTTCCTATAGTTTGTATTGATTTTACACTGCATAACTTTTTCAGAGTCCCTTGAAACTGTGGGTTGACATCTTACAACTGTTTTAGGAAAAAATATGGCCTTTATCTCTTCACATATCGCTTTTCCCCATTTCCTTCTCTGCTGTTTTTGTTCTTCAGTTTAATTCTATTAAATCTCTTCATTTTCTCCCATATGACTCTTTTTTTCTCTTTTGAGTTGTTTCAGATACTATTCCGAGTCTTTTGCCGAGATAATATGCTGTCATTGCACCGTGTTGAGTTCTTCATCCAAACATGATTTAAAGCAGTTTTCGGGAAGAACCGCCTGGCTGTTAGGTCCTTTGGAATGAGGATGGCTCCTCCCAACCCCAAGCATAGCAGGAGGGACACCTGCCTGGGCTTGCATCACCCCAACAATAGCTGTCAGGCTCAAGTCCATTGTGTCAGCTACTGTTTTAATCCAGCACCTATCGGCACTTCTCAACCTGTGGATCATGACTCCTTTGGGCGTCTAATGACCCTTTCACAGGCATCACCCAATTCATAACAGTAACCAAATTATAGTTATGAAGTAGCAATGAAATAATTTTATGGTTCAGGGTCAGCACAATATGAGGAACTGTATTAAAGGGTTACGGCATTAGTAAGGTTGAGAACCACTGTCCTAGATGATCTACCTTGCTTTAACTGACCTTCTATTTAACCAAGTAGTACATCCTTTTTCAGGAAATGACTTCACTGAATAAAATAGCTAACATATGAGAGATTAAATCTAGCTATACTTAACTTCTAAAGAGTATTGTAAATATGCTTCCTCCAAAACAGACTTGTTTGTTCTTCAAAGATTTTATTGTATTTTCAATATTTTAAGCTAACATTTTAATTTAAATGCATCAAAGTGTCTCTGGTCTCCCTTATTCACTGTTTAACTTTCACATGTATATGCATGGAGTGATTGACAGTATCATGACTTGATTGGAGAAGTGGACTTTCATCTTCACATTAGCATCTCTATCCCGTAACACTGTAAGGAGTTCTTTCACAGCATATTTGACCATTGCAGTCAATAATTTTATTTGTTGGCTGCTATTTTCATGAATGCCGATTATAGATCCAAATAAAATGGAATTTTGAAAATTCCATATGTTCTCCATTTATCATAATGCTGTTTCTTGGTTCAGTTATGAGAATTTTTATTTGCTTAGTATTTAGAATAATGGACTCTGATGGTGCAGTCTTTGCAGCTCAACAGTCAATGCTTTATTTACTTTGTGTTTTCAGCAAGCAAGGTGAGTTTCCCTGTTAATTCTGGTTTGAAAATGTGCCTACCTCCAATTCTTGTGCTGTGTTCTTCTTTATATAGCCCAAGTTCTTGGATGATTTGCTTGGTATAGAGATTGAATAAGTATGCTGAAAGGATGCCAACCTATGCTCACTTTGTCTAATTTTAAATTTTACAGTATTTCTTTGTTCTTTTAAAAGGACTGCCTGCCTCTTGGTCTATATCCAGGATATGAATGAGTGCAATGAAGAGTTCTGGAATTCCCATTCTTTTAAATTTCTCTTAATAGGAGGCTACGATTCACAAAACATATCTGTCCTTGTTCGTGGCCTTTACATAATCAATAGAACAGAAGCAAACATCTTTCTGTTAGTCCCTGATTTCTGGTGGTCTTCTCCTGTATATAAACTATGTATTCATGCTTTCTTGTGCATTGCTATTGACTTGGTTCCGACCACAGTGAACTTACGCACAAAAGAAGGGACGCCGCCCCGGCGTGTGCCATCGTCACGGTTAGGCCCCTGCTGGAGCCTTTAGTTGCAGCCACTGCGTCACTTCTTCTTCTTGGGGCGGCCTCTCCACTCAACCAGGATGATTACCTTCCCAAGGGAATGGTCTCTCCTGACGACAAGTGTAAAGCACGTAAGACGAAGTCTGTCAACCTTGTGCCAAGGAGTACTCTGGCCATACTTTAAAATAGTTTTTGGGGAATTCTTGATTAATAATTTCTTAACTTTAAAACAACACTGTGGGGCTGAGCCCCGGTGGCCTAGTGGTTACGCGCAGGACTGCGGCCCACTGGGACGGAGGTTCAATTCCTGCAGTGGGGCTGGGCCTCCTACTCCCACCACTGGAGAGCCGTGATGCCCCCCCCCCCCAAAACCCACAAAAAAACAAAAAAAAAAAACCACTGTGATTATCTTCAATATTGTGATCACGTCCTGGTTTCTTTTGAATTTCTACTTTTCACTACCATTGATTTGACATATCTTTGTTATCTCTCTAATGGTATGCCCTGAAGATTTTTTTTATTAATTGTCAGTTTTTCTTCAAGATGCAATCACATAATTTAGTTTTTGAGAAACAATGGCTCATATACTAATTGTGAATAATCAGTTTGTCAGTAATCCTTTCATTAAAATTATTCCATGGGGCTATGGTTGTTGGCTTTTAATTGAAAATATCATAAAATATATCTCTCCTGGAGAGGTAATTTTAGATTAGAACACAATTGCTTTATACATAGCTATTTTTTGATTATAGAGAATATGTATTTTTTAAGGATTTAGTTTTAACAAAAGTAATATTTAATTGTATCATAAGACAGTTACATATATATTTTAAAGTGTTGCTTTTCTCTTTTAAATTTTATAAAATGTTAAGTTTTCAATTATACAATGATAGTAATACAATGAATACCAGTACAGCTTGATATTACTGTTTTTTTAATGATAAGGAGCCAGTGGAAATGGCACAAAAATAAATGGAAAATATCCCATTAATATATTGTAGATATTTTCCATTCATGTAATGTGCAATAAAAGGGGTGCCTTTATTTAACTGTAGACAAAGCTAAGTTGAGGAAAAATTAAAGTTTCCATAATGCTTCTTATTCTATTTACCTATTCTCCATAGGTTGTTTTTAACCAAAACTTTCAACAGACTGGATTGTTCATTCCCTGGGTTATACCTTGCTGAAATTCGAAGCTAAATTTTTTGATTCGATAGCAGACAATGGGAGAAACGTTTCTTTAAAAAGGCCTTTGGGTTGAGCCCTGGTGGCGTGGCGAGCGCAGGACTGCGGCCTACTGGGATGGAGGTTCAATTCCAGCTCCACAGGGGCAAAGGCTGGGCCTCCTACTCCCACCACACGGGCAGTGATGCCCTAAAAAAAAAAAAGGCCTTCACCCGAGCCTTATGAACTTTCATCTTTTATAGCATCAGTGTTCAGGGAAATTAAGGTAAATTTGTCACCTATTTTAGCTGTAAAGTCTCCAAATTTGCTTCTCCCATGCTGGAGAACTTTTTGAGATTTTCTTTTGCTTTGTGACTTTATATCCCGAAGGTTTGGTCCCATTTCTGGGTATAGACTGGGTTTTCTGTCTCTTATGTTTTGCTTACTTTTGGCAAATTTCTCTGAGGCCCCCAGTAATTGTGCTCTAGTCCGAAATCCTGGCTCCTTTGGCTTTCATGCATCAGAAAGTGTCTGATGATTGTGAATATACACTTTCTGTTGTATTTGTTTCTATTCTGATAAAGCGTATCACTTCATTAGCTCTGCCTTTATAGCCCTTGATGATTCATTCACAGTGATGACATAATTTAGAATTTTTGTGATATTTTTCCCTTCCAAACAAATATATTGTTTTACCAGTTTCTGGAGATTTTATTTTTTTAAATGCATATTTCATTGTTTAAGACATGTCCATTCTTTTCAAAATATCTGTGTACTTTTCATATCAACCTTAAAAAATTAGGCAATGATTCCTTAACTTAAAAAGGCTTATTTTATAGGCTCATTTTTAATTTCTAGATCACTAAATGTCATAGGGGCTGTATGTAATGATACGCTCTCACAGTGATGGTTTTCTTAAGTAGATTTTGATGCTTTCTCTGTATCCTTTTAATTTGGGCATTTATTTTTGGTAGTGCTTTGTTCCTTGGATGATAAAAACATTAATAATAGGCACTGTATTTATTTTTTGCCAAAGTTCTTGGTCAATCACATTCCTGATTTCACTTTACAATCATTTCATGGACTGGTGTTACAATGCCAGGTATATCTTTCCAATGCAGACTGCACACTTGTGCATGTATCACGGCATATGCCATTTTCTCTTAGGTATTTGTTTTTAACAACCACTTGCCTTGGCAGAAGACAAGAGAAGCCATTCTGAATGCTTTTGCTTTCTTTCATTTTTTATTAAAGAAAACATCCATGTTGTTTTCAGAGCTTTTGTTAATATCTCTGAGTGTAATTGTTGCCTATTCAATATATATCTTCTCTCTGTATGATCACATGAAGATACAATCCCAGGTCTCCTAAGGTTTCTATGTAAAATAAAAATCTTAATAGGCCATCATGGTATCAGCTAAAACAGTTTTGACTTCCTTATGTATTTATGGATTTTGCTAATTTTTGTTTCATTTTCTTTTCATATGGTCTTTTTTCTTTAAAAATAAGTTTAACTGTAGATTTAAAAGATATTTTGTACCAAGGACTCAAGTTGAAAGAACAAGTTTTGAAAATGATGATGGCAACATATGTACAACGTATGCTTGACACAATGGATATATGTATGGATTGCGATGAGAGTTATGCGAACCCTCAATAAAATGCTAGCATTTCTTATTCTGTATGACATTTAAAAAGCATATACATATGTTTGCATTTTGATTAGGAGATTGTTTTTCAAATAAGTTCATTGTGCTGTTCTGATGCAAGTCTTATTTGCTCCTTCACTCCAGTATTCCTGGACTCACATTTCATTTGGATTTCCTAACCTCAGGTCAGTTATATATAGTTCATTTCTATTGCTTCTCTAATACATCCAAATGTTGGAATCAATGACAAATATAATCTGCACAGCATAATTTTGTGTTGGTTTCCAGGAGGTGACATTTTACTGGTAGGTAGAATAAAGTTCATGTCTTCGTCTGAAATCTGATCCAGCAAGGGAGAAGCAAAGCTGGGGATGAAATTAAGGTTGCTGATCAGTTGACCAAGGAGCCCTGGTAATACAATGCTTACGTTTGTAATTAATGACAACTTAAAAGGTTCATCGCTCGAACCCATCAGCTGTTCCAGTAGAAAAACCTGCAGATCAACATTGGAAACCTCAGAGAGCACTTATACATAATCCTATCGTGTTGCCATGTGTTAGCCTTGATTTGAAGCAATGGGTTAGTAAGATGATTTAAAGATTATAGCAAGCAAAATAAATATACAGAAAAATTTCCTGATAATGTGAGCATTTAAAAACAAAACCAAAAACCTCTTAATAACTCATGGCAATCACACACGTGATTTTAACAGAAAGGTAGGAGGCATCTTAGAAAATCTTTTTCTTATAATAATTTTAGTTATCAAGGAAAAATTTTAAATAACTTGTCTTCACAATGCCCATTGAAGATGTAGGTTAGATTTGATCAAATATGCCTAGAGATCTATATGAACATATATTTTGTCATGAAAACTTTGAGACTAATTTGTATCACCATATAATGTCATTGTTGTACTTTAGATTATGAATTAAACAATACTAATGCCTATTTGGAGCCCTGGGGGCTCAGTGATTACTCATTCTGCTGATAACATCAAGGTCAAAAGTTTGAAACCCCCCAGCATCTCTGAGAAGGACAAGGCTTTTCATCCCATCAAGAGTTATCATCCCAGAAACCCGTGGGGCAGTTCCATCCTGTCCTAAGATGACTGTGAGGAGTCAGAATCGATGTATGGCAAGGAGTTGGTTTGAATGATTGAGTACTTATATTCTGATTTAAGCATGTTTTTAAATTGCACATCTGCTTTGAAACACCAAAATATTATTACATGTTAATGTATATAAACTAGTAGATATTTTTATCTTTATATTGAAGAACTACAGCTTACTATCTGAAGCACTTTCTCAGTTTCCCCTTCTTTCTGCTTCTCTCTGCCTCGCGATCCACCTCTTGTTCTCCCTCTTTTACGTTCATTCACAAAGCGCCCCATGAGCACCTGGGGCATCGCCCATTACCTCTCGCTCTTTTTGTGGAGGACATCCATCAGTTACATTATTCAGATTAAATATATGCTTGGAGTTTTGGGAGAAAAGATTGGGTTCTTTGCTATTTCTAATGCTTATTTTCTCCCCTCTGTGTTTAAGTGCAGAGTGGAGCCTGAAGAACTGTCCTAGCTTGTTATCATTTTTACCCTTCAAAAAGGTTAAGAAAAATATTTTTGGTAATGCAACTTTATATCCTCATTTCCTCGGAAGATGGTCTCTTAAATTGAATATGTAAAAATGAATCAGGAAGCTGGAATCTCTTACTTTGTGTTATTTCATGATTCAGATACGATTCAATTATTACTTTGATTTATCAAAGTCTCCTAGGCTTTGCCCTTTCTGCATTCACTGAGAGGGTAGCTATGTTTTAAAGAATTTTTGGGAGCCTTATTGACATTCGCAGTGACCACTGGTTTTTTCAGTGATTTGCTCCCTTCAGTGATATTTTGTTTCTTGGCACCATGAGAAACATTATCTTCAGGATTCAGATTGAAATACTAAAACACGCCAGAACTCAGACATTTGAGCCATGGACCACCTAACATGGTTAACTATAATAATTCAAGTGGAAACTTGTGTCGTTACGTTTTAAAGTAAGTTTTCTGTTCATTGATTCAACAGTCTTCTTCCTACATAAAAGTAAAAGTACACTAAAATTCTGTCCCTTAAAATTTTTTAAAAAGTATAAAACAAAAACAAAAAGTTTACTTGTTTTTAAATTGATTTATGTTTGAATCAATGAATGAATGATTTAACATGAATAAACATACACAGTAATTATAACTCATAAGTTATTCAAAACAAAGTCCACATTTATTATTTCTTCATAATTATGCATTGAAGATGTTATCTTATTGCTTGCTTATTAACTCATAACCCTGGCTTATCTTTTAAGTGTCCTTATATTAAGACCAATTAAACTGCATAGATGACATTTTAATTTTCGTTGTACTTAAACTGCAGTAATGCTCTGAGAAAAGCTTTATGCTTTTCCTAAAATAAAACATATTAATCTCAACCACCAACTGGCATATATTTATTTCAGCACTCTAGAAATTATCTTACTGCAGATCAATTTATTAATATTATGTTATTAGGAAAATAATAATAATGATAATATTTTATGGACTTGTCATTTGTAATAGAGGTTTGTTACTAACTATGAGGATTTCCCAGAACCCTAGTGGCATAGTGAGTTACCACGTGTGCTGCGAACTAACTGCACGGTCTCGTGTGTAAAGCCCCCTCTGACCTACAGTGGAAAGAGGAGTGTCTGCTGCCGTCGAGATGTAAACCTGAGAAACCCTGGAGCACAGTTTTACTGTGTCTTAAAGGATCCCCCAAAATCAACCGGGTCCTTCGTAGTGACTTTTTGATTATGGAGATTAAGGTAAACAATGGGCACAGAGTCTTCTTGTCCCTATGTCAGGACCAAGAAAGTGAATGTCTCTTTCAATGAGTAGATATAACCACGGGACTAACAAATCTTTCAACCGGCATACGCACAATATAGAGAACATGCACCCAAGTAACAAAAATACGCAGGCAATTGAATAGCCAGAAGCTTATCTTACCATGGCCCTGAGCTAGCTTGATCTAAGATGATCCTGTGTCCTCTCCGGGAGGGACAATTTCAGAAGAGAGTTTGCTACACTTTAGGGTGGGACTGGCAGTATAATCTCATTGTTCTTATGTACAAATAATCTCCAGGTATAGTGAATATCGAGATGCCATTATGAAACATCTTTTATGGTAGCTCCTTTATGACAATTCCTTTATAGGGGGTTATTGGAGGGACTGTGATCCATCATGAGAACGAATATTAAGATTTATTTATATCTCATAATTGTGAGGGCCTTCCCCCACAGGGACAACTTCCAGGACATGTAATTCTGAGCATAGAGGATTTAACTGATAGCATTCTCATTCAGTCCCTCTGTTTACCATCCTCCATTAGCTAGAGCTGAATGATGGAGATGTGTTTTTTGTTACGATGATTTAATCTATAAAATGTAATTATAAATTTCAATCTAACCTTGAACCATTCAATTCTCATATTTGAAGTAGGATACTTTTTTTCTTGTTCAAATAGGCCTACCATTGAAATTATAAAGTGTATCTAGAGTGAAGTAGCAAAAATAGTGTCTCTCCATTACACAATATTTTAGTGAAATCTATTTGTTTCACAAGATATTTGTTAACATTAAAAAGAATACATATATTTAGTAAACTATCTAAATATTGCTATTGAGGTATTCAAAGTGGAATGAATATAGAATTTCTGAACTAAAAATAATGATGAATGTTGAACCTTTCAAGAAGTGGTATACAATCTCGAACTTATTGCATTAAAGGGAAACCTTTAATGGGAAAACCTTTAAGGGAAAACAAGTAAACTTCAGGCTGTCCTGAAGGTTTTAGAGGGAAACAAAGTCCTAAAAATCAAGCAATCCTAGGACACTGATCAAAATACTTTTACCAATGTATGTAAATGATAAAACTCTAATATTTATGCCCATTTCAAAAAAGGTGTTTCATCAGAATGGTAGAATTATTAAATATCATATTTAATGCTTAGTTTACTGTTAATATGCAGGCAAATTTTTGTTGATGATAGCTCAAAACTTACTGTAGTGGTATAACAATTAGGAATGGGCACTCAAGCGGAATGTAAATGAAAGCAGGGATAAAGAGTATCATTGCTGACATAAGATAGGTCTTATCTGAAAGCAAAGAATACGAGAAAGGGAGATCTGGGGAACAGGCCACCAGGTCACCAACAGAGGTCACCTTAACAACTACCAGAGAATTTCCATAAGAGGAAAGCCAGATATCAAAAGGAAGCTACATATGCCAAAGTTTCTTAAAGTTGGAGAAACTTGTCATGGGAGGCCTGAGTCTCTTCTGTGCAACACCCCTCCCCGCCCCCCAGCCCCCAGCCCGCTCTGCACAAACGGAATCATCCCTGCCTTACTCTAATACACCCAGCTGCCACTGTGCCTCTTTCAACTCCTCGGGCTCTGCAGGGAGGTGAGATTATTTATGCAGACATACTATGCAGTGCAGTTAGCAATGTGTTTTCTTCCTATTTTATCTTTTCTTATCACTTTCTTCCCCCTCTGATGCCCCCACTGCCCCTCCCGCTCTGGTGCAGAACACGCCCGCACTCACCAATTATGAAAGAATCACTGCCCAACCCTGCACCATGCTCAGAATTGTTCCTGTGCCTGAGCCCATCACTGCAGTCACGGCCTCAATTCATGTCATCTAGGCCCTTCCTTTTTTTCACCACCCCTTCCCTTTAACAAACAGGATGTCCTTCTCCAGGGACGGATCCCTCCTGGCAATATGTCTAAAGTATTTAAAACAAAGGCTTGTCATCCTTGTCACTAAAGGGCACTCTGGCTTTACTTCTTCCAACACACATCTTCTCAAGGGACTGGCCTCTCCTAAAAACATGTCCAAACTAGGAGATGAATTCCATCCTTCTTGCTTGTAAGAAGCACACTGACTGTTCTTCTGAGACAAATTTTTTGTCCTTTTGACAGTCCATGGTGTCTTCAATATTCTTTTTGAAAATTCTTCTTCTGTCTTACGTAGTCAATGTCCAACTTCACAAGCATATCAGATGACTGAAAGCACCACCGATTGAGCCAGGTGCACCTAAGTCCTCATAGGAGCATTTTTAATTTTCAATATTCTGGAGAGGACTTGTGCAGCAGATTTACCCAACGATCAAAGCAATTTGAGCTCTTGACTGCTGCTTCCATGAGCCTTGATTATAAACCAAGAAAGATGAAGTCCTTGGCAATTTCAATATTTTATTCTTGTCTTTAGTCCAGTTGTAAGTATTTGGGTTTCCTTTACCTTGAGTTTTGTTCATACTGGAAGGCTACAATTCTTGGTTTTCATTTACACATGCTTCCAGTACTCCTCACTTCCAGCAAGTAAGATTGTGTCATCTGCATATTGTGGGTTGTAAATAAACCTTCCAATCTTGAACTGCATTCTTCTTCCTATAAGCCAAGTTCTTTGCTTATTTGCTCAGAATACAGATTGAATAAGTATGGTGAGAGGATACAACTCTGACACATATCTTTTCTTTTCTTTTTTTGTTCTTTGGTGGGGGGGGGCATCATTGTCCTCTGGTGGGAGTGGGAGGCCCAGTCTGCTCCTGGACAGCAGCTGCTGGATTTGAACCACCAAGTCAGTGGGTCACAGTCCGGCACTCAGCCACTATGCCACCGAGGCGCAGCCCCATCTTTTCTTATTTTACCATAAAGTGTTCCCTTTTTCTGTGTGCACAACTTCCTCTTAGGCTAAATGTGAGTTATGTAGGAAAACAATGAAATATTCTGGAATCCTATTCTTCTGAAGTCTATTTATAGTTTGTTATGATCTACACAGAAATCCTCCTTATAGTCAATAAAGCTCTCTGCTTTCAATCAAGATATCGGGCTTCAGCAAAGACATCTCATATCCTACATATTCTTCCGAATCTGGAATGAACTGCTCTCTACTCAGTGTTAACGTATTACTGCAACCATTGCATGATCATCTTCAGTAAAATTTTACCTGAATATGATATCAGTGGAACTATTCAATAATTTGAATTTTTAATTTAGCTAGTTTTCTTTGGAATGGATACAAATATGGGTCTCTTCCTGTCAGTTAGCCAAATAACTCTCTTTCAAATTTCCTGAAATAGACCTGCAAGTACTTTCAGTGCTTTATTTCAATTAGTATTCCATCAATTCTAATGTTGTCACTGCATCTTCGACTTCGCTCTTCAGAACCATTGCTTCTTGCTCATAGGATCCCTCTCAAACTGGTTCAATTTGACCAGTTCTTTATGTGTAGTGACTCTGTATACGTTCCATCTTCTTTTGAAGACCTGATAATCTATGTGAGGATATCAATAATGGCATACATGAAGAAAGTGAAAAATCCACAAAAAGCAAAAGACAGACAAGAAAAAAAACAGACAAAAGCTTCCTCATGATCAGTACATAATGCAGTTGCAAAAGCAAATTCAAGAAATGGTTGTTAGAGAGCTGAACAAGAAAATTCAAAGGGTCACCCAAGAAGACATAGGCAAATACTATAATGAAATGTTCAAAGATAAACAGAAAGCCCCAAAGGAAGAACACAAACACCATATCTTAAACAGAAAGAATGCAAGAAAAAACTCAAGGCTTGAACTGCAGTATTCAATATTCTATGAGCAAGGGCAAAGAAGCATCACTTGCTCTTATCATTGCTGCATCAATTAGAATAGATTTCTTTGAAAACAGATATGTGTAATCTTGTAACTACTTCAAAACAGTTCTGGAACATGCCCCCTTAGGAAGGAAAGAAAAAAAAGCCAAGATGGCAAGACTTTGTCTCATGTTGTCAGAAGTGACCAGTGTCTGGAGAAGGACATCATGCTTGAAAAAGTAGCCTGGTGGTGAAGAGGAGGAAGATCCTGGCCAGATGATTGACATAGTGCCTGTCACAAAGGGCTCAAACAGTGTGGCAGTCATGCACTTTGGTGTCAATTTCATGATGGGCAGTGGAGGAGTGTAGTCTATAGCCTGTCAATCTGGAGGTAGCTAATGAGACCTCTGTGTGGGCATGGCTTTCTCCTGAAAATTCTGGGAAATCTCACAATATTTCTCAATTGGAGTTGAGAAACTTAGGACTCAGTCTCTACGGACAAGACACACAGCTCAGTCCATTGAAATTCCTAACTGACAAGACAACATGACAGCATGCTGATAGACGCTAAGTCCTGGGACCTGGAGGAGCCGGGGGAGAAGCCACATGGGCTTGTCCTGATGCAACCAGACCCCTGGGGCTGGAGAAGCCACATGGAGACTCCTGCTGGTGCTGAGATGCTTGGGATGGCACTGCGAGACTGGCTGCGCTGAGATGTTTCTAACACCACTGGGTACACAAGACTGCATCCACCAGCCTGTTCTTGTGTCGTTGCTTGTGCTTTGTGAGTCTGAAGAAGGCTTTATAGATTGATATCAGATATATGGACTAGTGTTGGACATGTGGACTTGGAATGGATTGGGTTGAGATGCTTTCTCAAGGTTCCATTCCTCTTGTATACCAACCTCTTCCTTATAGGCATATGCATGCCTGTGAATTTGTTCCTCTAGTCTACCTGGACTAACACGAACAGGCAGCCAGATATATTGTCTGAAATTTTCACCTTTGGGAAGATTTCATTTCTATACTGGGTTTAGAGCCCTCTAAAGATGGTGGTATTGTAGGGAGGCTAGTGGTAGTGTAGTGAGCTGCTAATTGCAAGGTCAAGCTCCTCTGTTGGAGAACTATGAGGCTTTCTACCCCGGTGAAGAGTTAGAGTCTCTGAAACTCACAGAGGCGTATCTCTCCTGACCTATACGGTTGCTATTTAGTTGGAATTCACTTCATGACTCTAAGGGGTTTCTTTTTTTTTTTTTGGGGGGGGGAGGATGTGTGTGAATGTTGTGGTACTATTTCCACAGTCCACCAAGATGTGATACCATCTCTAAGTCAGGTTTTAGTTTTCTTTTCCTTCATTATGTGGTTAAAGAGATGTACTAATTAGGTGTACTTTTCAGACTGAGAGACAGGCAGCACTACAGCAGTAATCCATGGAACTGAGAGTGTGCGCCCACTTTCCATGCCATCTCTGTATAATGAAGAGGACTTAAGGCGTGCTGGTGGCCGGGCGGCTGACCCTTGGGCCGCTAGCTGTGAGGTCAGCGGTGCACTGCCATCAGCTGCTCTTGTAGGAAGCGGAGACTTTGGGCTTCCATAAAACGTTGCAGTCTTAGAAACTCTCAGGGGGACATTTCCACCCTGCCCTGCAGGCGCACCATGTGACAGAACTGACTCAATAACAGGGATAATTTCGGGTTTTGCTTGGTGTATAGCTTACTTGAAATGTATTGATTATATATTATTAATTCTACATGGTGTGAGAATATAAAGATGTCACGTACCTGGAAATTGACAACTTTAATGCAGAGTCTCTACTAATTAAGATGCCAAAATTGATTATTAGGTTAAATATTTATTTGTGGGAGGATTGTAGTTTAAATCTGACATCTGATTTTAATTTACCTTAATTATTCACTCTCATGTACAACGTTGCCTTTTTGGACAGATATTCATCAAATAATCTATTAGGTAACTATTATTGAATTTCAAGGGACTTATATAATACTCTGGACTAGCTAAAGAATGCTTCTTATTTTATTTTAGTCATAACATTTCTAAACTTTTACAAATTCAGATGAAAAGAAAAAGAGTAATTTTAGAAAACTAATATTTACGATTGGTTTTGAAAATCTGAAAGTTGCAGTTTGTTTTAGTCAATAGCATTCATCTGTTATTTAGCCTTGACCAGTAAATTTGCCCTTGTATGTTTAGCATTAAAATTAATTTCCTTATAATATTTCTATGTCAATACTTCCTGAATAATCCCTGAATTATAGAACAGTCTTTGTTTTTTTCAGCATAATATTAAGTTGGTTAATATAATCCTAAAAATTTACTAATTTGAAGCCAGTTACTAAACTTGATCAAGATATTTCTGACTTTAAAATTCTAGAAAAGAAAATAAATTGAACAATCTTGGTTAACTTTAGCTTCAGAAGTATTATTTAATAAAGGGAAATCCACTTTTTAAAAGAAAGTGCTGTATGATTTTTATAAGCACATATTTTAAAACCTGGTTTATCAACTAATAAAATGATATTAGCTTCAGAAATATACATTTCAGAAATTAGATTACCTGTCCCTTATTTTACTTCCTTGATGCATTTCTGCTTTGTTATCGTGGAACTTGGGAAGATGATGCTGAAAACTTTAGTAACCAGACAATATAAGAACTCCAACCTACAAAGGATCATTTGAAGGGATAAATCCCTGGATTTGGTGAAGTAGTTGGATGCAGCAGTTTTTAAAACCACATGTCAGAATGACTGCTCCTCTCTTCTGAATCCAAGGGAATGTATGTCAAAAATGGAGTATTGAAAGAAGAGACATGTCCTGCTGAGTGGGAAAAGATAGATTTAGAGGAAATTAACAGTTTGACTCTTTGGAAATGAAATTAGTGGTTTTCAATGTGCACTTGGTCGGACATAAAGATAAAAATACTTGTTTGGGTTACACAAATAGATACCAGCCATTAGTATCAAGCTAGTGTTAATTTTCCCTTAAGGAGAAGAAGAAATTCACCATTAATGATTCTAAATGTAAAGTCAAAATGTAGAGCCAATTAAGAAACATCAGTGTGCTTGTTGTTCATTGCCAGGCGAAGGTTCTGATTCAAGCAACTGCATGTACATCAGGACTAAACTGTGCCAGTCTTGCTCCATCTGTACCAGTGCCTCCATATTTGAGCCCACCGTGGGTGCCACTATGTCAATCCATTCTCTAGATGGTGGAGGACCATTGAGAACTGACAAAATATAAATAAAAGTCAAAGGATAGTGCTTTATAGAAACTTGAACTTAATCGGAAGTGAAGAACAACATGGGACATGTACTTCAATATTATCATGGTAAGTATATGATATAAAGATGTATGATGTATTTTTGGAATGAAAACAAAAATCCTCACACCTGGATCAGTAGAAAACACCATGATGAATGGAGAAAAGTTTGAAGTTTTAGAGGATTTTTTTAGACTTGTACCCATAACCTATGCTCACAGAAGCAGTTGTCAAGAAATGAAATGATACAGTGCATTGGGACAATCTGCTGCACAAGCATCTTTCAAGTGTTGAAAAATAAGGTGTCGCTTTGAATACAAATTTAGACAGGGTTCTCTAGAGAAACAAAACTAGGACACTAAAAATTATATATATTTATATTTGTATAATAGATATCTAACATAAGAAATAAACAGTTAATTAATCTATAAAGCAGTACGAATAGTTTGGTACAGCTCACTTCCACAAGACAGCTAATACACTGGCAATCAGTCTTTCAAGTCTTGAGGGGCGCCAGGTAGTCCTCTATAGAATAATTCAGACTATATGGCCACAGGCAGCAAACAGCAAGGCAGGTCACCAACAGTCAGCCAGATGACAGGGTCTGACACAGTCTCCAGCTTAAGAGATGCACATTCAAGTAGAGTGGTGAAGCAGGACTTGGAGAAATCTCAATTTACATCCACACAGTCCACAGATTAGTTTTCCCATGCATAGTACAGTTTGCAAATGGAGGCATAGAACAAACAAGGCAGGTCCACATTAGTCCGAAGATCCAAGAGTAAGAGAGAGAAAGATGAGGGTCTCTGAGTCATGTATATCTCCACCCTTCAACTAACCTCACATGTGTTCATTGGCCATGTTGCCACAATAAACCTACCCATCTTCATTGGCCATGTTGTCCCAACAAACTTCCCTACCACAAATACTAAGGTACGTCTGACTCAAAACATAGTGTTTTCAATTGCTTCCTAGGCATGTGAAAGTTCAACAATAAGTAAGGAAAACTGTGGAAGAACTGTGTATTTGAATTTTGGTGTTGCCAAAAAAATATTGAAAGTACCTTTTGCTATCAGAAGAACAAACAAATCTCTTTGAAGAACAACCAGAATATTCCTTAGGATTGAGGATTGTGAGACTTTTTCTGAGACACTTTGGACTTCCTATTAAGATACATCAGGGCCTGGGAAAATGACATTGTGCTTGGTAAAGTAGGAGGTCAATGAAAAAGAGAAAGACACAGAAGGAGATGGATTAAGACAGGGGTTCCCACACGTGTGCCAAAGATAATACCAGTTGTGAAGATGATGCAGGAGCTGGTAATGTTTGAATCTTATTTTAAATTGAGTAGCTGTGAGTCACAACTCAATTAGTGGCACCTAATACCAACACATGTCACTCTTGCAGTGTTCCTGTTCTTTAAAACAATAGTCTTTCATATATGCATGTATGCCTGTCATAAGTCCTGCTTAATTTTTTTTTCTGCTTAATTTTTTGAAGTGTTTCCTTCTCTCTTCAACACGAGAAATCTTTAGTATTGTGAAATATCATATAAAAGTGCTTCAGAAGCTCTTGGAAAGATTGTACTATCATTTAAATCTATTTTTCCATGAGTTTTTTGAAGCCCACTTCTATGAAATAGCAAGTGCTTTAAAGGAACTTTTCTCTTTCGCTGTCAAAACAATGCCCTGAAGTGATTGCTAGTGAAACAAAAACTCACCAAACTGACAGCAATTGAGTTGATTCCTACTCACAGCAAAAGCCTGGATAGAAAAGAACAGTCCCACAGGGTTTTCAAAGCTACAATCGCCACAAAAACAAATGGTCACTTCTTTCTCTCAGTAATAACTGGTGGGTTTGACTGACAAATCCCAGGTGTGTACCTTACAACTAAACTATCAGGGCTCTTTGAGACTCAGAAATATGAAGTAAATTGGTCAAGGCCACCCAATTGCTAGGAGTCTAAGGGTCAAGAGAGGGAAACTAGTTCTGGAGTGACCATATGAAATTGGAGTTGAATATTTGTCATTTGTTTCAGTATGTGCATACTTATAGCAAATCATCTCAGAATTTAATGCATCAAATAAGAATAATTTATTATCTATCATCATTCTGTAGGTTGACTGAACTCAAATGAACATTCAGCATCACATGTTGCCAGTTGGAACGTCAGTCTTCTGGAACGTTGACTCAACTCCCCCCATAAAACAAACCCAACTCTCATGGGTGTAGAACTGTCCTTGTGATTTTCTGAGATGGTAACTCTTTATGGGTATAGAAAGCCTTTCTCCTGTGGAGCAGCTGATATTTCAAACTTCTGACTTTTCAGTTAACAACTGAATTTATAATCTACCTGGACTCCTTTAGATTCAATGAGAATATCTAAATAATGCGCTCACATAACGTGCTGGATTTAGGCTAGTTACCTAGCCGAGACTATCGATAGGAGTAATTTGTATTGTGCATAATCTCCTTGCCTGCCTTGGAGAGTTCTTTTGCATAGTGGCTGGTTACAAGTGTGTTTTCTCATGGATAAGAAAACGAAACCTGTAGATCCTTTAATTCTCAGCCTTGAGAATTTTTTAATAACACTTCTGTACATTCTGGTGGTCAAAGAATGTTGTCAGTCTAGCCTAGAATCAATGTTAAGAGAAACAGATTCTATTTATTTTTAGAAGTTTTGGACAAGATTATGTGATGATTTTAGTCCACCATATCACTAATTTATTGTAGGTACCAGTCATATAGATTTAAAGGAAACAATTTATTTATATTGTGACATGACAGAATTGAAATTATCTTAAAGAGATACTTTAATTGATTAACTTCATATATCCTTTGAATTACCAACAATAATAAATGTACAACCATATTGCCTTAATCTTTGATTTATTGTTGCATTATATTTAATAAGAATGTTTGTTACTCTATGATAAGATTTTTCCACAGGAAATTAGAAATTTTAAGAATTATTTAAAATCATTATGGTATATGTTTTTAATAATTGTTTTCTAATAAAAATGTTCCTACTTATATTAAACCACTACCTTTTAGTTTTTTTTCTATTCATCATGTCTCTGAAATTGTCTTTGTAACTGAGGGGAATGAGATTTCACAATAAAGGGAAAATGGCCAATTCTTATTTTATGTATATTAATTTGGTTGCATCCGTTAGCCATTTTTTTTTTGGCATCACTGCCCTCTGATGGTTGTGGTAGCTACCCAGTGCTGCTCCTGAGAGGTGCTGCTGGATTTGAACTGCCAAGCCCGTGGGGCGCAGTCCCACACTCAACCACTTATGCCACCGTGGCTCAGCCATCAGCCATTAGCCATTATTAATATCAGCTAAAAATACATGCCTGTTTCTTTAGTTGTTAAAAAAATAATGACTTTCAAATTTTATTCTACATTATATGTTTTGGTTTTGCGTTTTATGTTTTTAATTTAACTTTTTATTGTGCATCTGATGAAAGCAAACCAGGTTTCATTCAATATTTCAGACATATATTGTGTTTTGTGTCCCTGACTGCAAATCAATATATATAGAATCATCTAACATCACTCATTTTACTTGGGATCTGTATTTCCAGTTTCCCATTTTAATAAACATTTTATGCTGAATGAACTTTTTATCTATAATAAAGGCCTCACATCACTGAATATACTAATAAAGCTGGGAGATAATGACTTTTTAGAAGAAGAATGATTTGATATAAAAGATTTAAGGGTAAAATCAGATATAAGTATAACCAATAAGGGAAAATCACACTTTCCATTTAAGAATCAATAAAAAATAATTGAACAATAAAAATGACAGTAAATAGGTCTACTACTACTACTACTACTACTATGACTAAGAGAATAAGGTGATATAAAATGGAAATTATGGCTGTTTTCTTTTTTTTTGGGGGGGGGGGATCACTGCTCTCCGGCGGTGGGAGTAGGAGGCCCAGCCCCACTGCTGGAATTGAACCTCCGTCCCAGTGGGCCGTAGTCCCACGCACAACCACTACGCCACCGGGGCTCAGCCCTATGGCTGCTTTCTAAACAGAATTTATTTTATCCAATTTCTTAAACTTCATTAGTTTTTAAAAGACTAGCATGTTGAGGCAAATCCATTTTAAAATATTTCTTGATATAAACTTAAGAAATAACTGATTGCTTGCAACCTCCCCTTAAATTAATATTAATATATGCAATAATTTTTAAAACTAATAATTTAGTATTTTGGAGGTGCTGTAGTGTAAGTTTTATACTGATCATTGTATTTAATAGTCACAAAAAATGAGGTGTCCACTAGTCGATAGTGGTTATCAGTGATCATGCCTGTGTACAACAGAGAGAAACAAAGCCCAGTTCCACACTATCCTTGACATTGTTTTTGTTTGAGTCATTGTTGTGCCACTGTGTAAATCCAGTTCATCAGGAGTCTTTCTCTTTTTGAAGCCCCTCTTCTTCACCAAGCATGTTTGTCCTCCAGAAACTGGTCTCTCCTGATTACATGTCAAAAGTAGGTGAGAAGATGTCTGGTGACCCTTACTTACAGAAAACATTCTGGCTGTGCTCCTTCCAAGTTAGACTTGTTTGTTATTTAGGCAGTTTATGGTACTTTCAATAGTCAGCAGCAACACTGTAATCCAAATGCATCCATTCTTTTTCAATCTCCCTTACTCAATGGATAACTTTCACAAGCATATGAGGCATTTGAAAATACTACAGCTTGGGCCATGTGTACTTTAGTCCTCAAACTAACATCCTTGCTTCTCAACACTTTAAAGGAGTCTTGTGCAGATTTACCTCATGCAATACCTCCTTTGATCTCTTGATTGGTGCTTTCATGACCATTGACTCTGAATCCAGCAAGACAAAATTCTTAATAATTTTAATCATGATGCTGCCTGTTAGTCCGGTTATGAGGATTTTGGTCTATTTTCCTTGAGTAGTATTCCATACTGAAGGGCAAAATCCTTGATCATTATCAATAAATGCTTCAAATCCTCCTCATTTTCAGCAAGTAAAGCTGTGTCCTCTGCATATCACAAGTTGTTAAAACAGTTCCTCCAATCCTGATATTCATTGTTCTTCATATACTCCAGCTTCTCTGATGATTTGCTTAGTATATTGAATTGAATAAGTAAATTGAATAAGTAAATTGAATAAGGATGGTAGGAAACTAAAACTCTGACACTTACCTTTCCTGGTTTTAAACCCTGAAATATTCCCTTATTCTTCCACAATTGCTTTTTGATCTCTGTGCAGGTTGCACCTGAGCACAGTGAAGTATTCTATAATTCCTGTTTTTCTCAAGATTAACCTTAGCTTGTAATTATCCACAAAATCTAATGTATTTGCATTGTCAATAAAATAAAAGTTGACATATTTCTGATATTCAATGCTTTGAGTCAAGCTCTTTCAGACATCAGTAATGATGATCTCTATCTCTTATTTCCTGTCTTTTTCCGAATCAGGTCTGAAGTTCTGGCAGTTTTCTGTTAATGGATAGCTGCAACTATTTTAGGATGATACTCAATAAAATTAACTTGCAAGTGATATTGATGATCTTCTCCTATAGCTTGTGCATTCTTTGTGTCATTTTTCTTTGTAATAGGCACAAATATGGATCTCTTTCTGACTCTTGGCAGGGCAGCTCTCTTTTAATTTTTTCCCCATAGATGATTGTGTGCTTTTAAAACTTCAGCAACCTGTTGAAACATTTCTATTGGTGCTCAATCAATTCCTGGAGGCTTATTTTTCTTTAGTGCTTTCAATACAGTTTGGAGTTCTTTCCTCAGTATCATTGGTTATGAACCACATGCTACCTCTTGAACTGTCTCTGTGTTACTACTTCTCTTTTGGTGTAGTGATTCTGCATATTTTTCACCTTATTCTTATACTTCCTGCATCATTTAGCAAATAGAATCTTCCAATATTGGGACTCCAGGCTTGCTGTTTTCTTTTAGTTCTTTCGGTTTAAGATATGCTGAACATATTCTGTCCTATTGATTTTCTAACTCTATGTATTTCTATACTTAATTAGAATGCTTTACTTTGTCTTTTTGAACTGCCCTTTGAAATAATCAGTTTAATTTTTTAGCTTCATTGTTTCTTCCATATAGCTTAGCTGCTCTATGACTAAGAGAATGATTCAGAATCTCTTCTGACATCCACTTTGATCTTTCCTTATTTGTATTTCTTTCTTAATTTGTTTTTAAAATACTTTTATTGGGCTCTTACATCTCATACCACAATGCATACATTCATCTAGTGTGCCAAGCACCTTTTCACATATGCCGCCATCATCATTTTCAAAGCATTCTCTTCCCAATCGAGCCCCTGATATCAGCTCCTCATTTATTCTCCCCCATCTGTCTGCCCTCCCTCACAAACCCTTGATAAGTTATAGATTATTATTTTCAAATCTTACACCATCCTTTGTTGCCCCTCACCTACTTTTCCACTACTCATACCCAGGAGGAAGTTCTAGTTTGATCCCTGTGATTGAGTTCCCCTTTCTTCCTTCCCTTTCTCTAGTCCTTCTGGTATCTCTACTCCCCTTGTTGGTCCTGAGGGGGTTATCTATTCCAGAGTCCCTGAACTCTTATCTGTAGCAGTATGCATGCTCTGGTTTCATCTGATTTGTAAGGTAGAATTGATGTCATGGTAGTGGGGGAAAGGAAACACCAAGAAACTAGAGGAAAGTTGTGTGCTTCATTGGTGATACACTGCACCCTGAATGGCTCATCTCTTCCTTGTGACCATTCTGTGAGGGATGTCCAATTGTCTACAGACGGGCATTGGATCTCCACTCCGTGACCCACCCCTCATTCCCCGTTCACATTGCATGATCACACAGGCTGGTGTGATTCTTCCATAAGTGCTTTGCTGCTTCTGAGCTAGATGGCCACTTGTTTATCTTTAAGCTTTTAGGACCCCAGAAGTTATATCTTTTGTTAGCTTGCACCATCAGCTTTCCTCACCACATTTGCTTATGCACCCATTTTGTCTTCATCAATAGCATCAGGAAGGTGAGCATCACACTATACCGATTGCTAGAACAAGTGTTCTTGGATTGAGGGACTACTTGAGGTGAGGGTCAATGTCCATAAGCAACTTTAATTCATTTTGTCTGTTTGTTTGTTTTTTGGGGGGGCATCTCTGCCCTCTGGTGGTCGTGGGACCTACCCAGCACTGCTCCTGAGAGCCACCACTGGATATGAACCGTCAAGCCCGCGGGCCGCAGTCCCGCCCTCAACCACTTACGCCACCGGGGCTCAGCCCAACCTTAATTCTTTAAATATAGATATGAGTTTATAGATCTATTCCCCCTTGTTTTATATATGTTGTATATAATATAACATATTATACCTGTATTTAGGTCTTTTTAAATGTCCTTTGTCTCCTGGTTATTTCCTCTATTTCCTTTTATTTTCTTCTTATCCCACTATCATGTTAGGCCTTCATTTGGGTTTAGCAATTCCTTGCTGGTACAATTCCCTTACTTAAGCCCCAGTGGGTGTCTTGCGGCTTCCCTTCTGTAGATTTTAGTTCATTTGTTGTTTCCTTGTCCCTGGATTGGTTCCCAGTCACCCTCTTTCTTTCTTCCATTTTCCACCTCCCCTTCTCCTGTATCCCTCTGGATCCATCTGTCTGTTTTTTTTTGTGTGTGTGTGGGCATCACTGCTTCCTGGGGGGGAGTAGAAGGCCCAGTCTTGCTCCTGGAGAGCTGCTGCTGGATTTGAACTGCCAACCCTGTGAGCTGCAGTCCCGCACACAACCACTATGCCACCAAGGCTCAGCCATTGTCTGGCCTTTTTTGATGACATTTTACTTTCTTTTTTTAAAAAATAATTTTATTGGGGGCTTGTACATCACTTATCACAATACATACATACATAAACTGTGCCAAGCGCTTTCACATGCGTGCTGCTGCCATCATTCTCCAAATCCCTGCTTTTCCACTTGAGGCCTCGATATCAGCTTCTTATCCTTCCTCTCCCCGCTCCCCCAAGCCCCACCATCCCTTAGTACTTTATAAATTATCATTATTTTTCATGTCTTATGTTGCCCAACATCTCCCCTTGCCCACTCCTCTGATGACCGTCCTCCAGATAGGAGGATATATGTAGATCCTTGGGATTGGCTCCCTCTCTCTACACCACCTTCCACGCATCTGGTAACTCCACTCTTACTACTGGTCCTAAGGGATTTATCCATCCTGGATTCCCCAAATTTCCAGTTCCCATCAGTATCAGTGTACTTCTTGCAGTCCAGCCGGATATGTAAGGTAGAATTGTGATCATGATAGTTGGGGGGAGGAAGCCTCCAGGAACTAGAGGAAAGTTGTATGTTTCATTGCTACTTAACTGCACCCTGACCAGCCCTTCTCCATTTGCCCACCAATGGGCCTTGAGTCCCCACCCTGTTCTCCCCCTCATTCTTAGTGATGCACTTCCTGTTCTTTGATGCTTGATACCTGGTCCCTTTGACCCTTCATGATCACACAGGCTGGTGTACTTTTTGCATGTGGATTTTGCTGCTTCTGTGTTAAATGTCCACTCGTTTACCTTCAAGAAGTTAAGGTCTCAGATACTATCATTTTGTAACTGGGAACCATCAGCTTCCTCCACTCTGTTTGCCTCTGTACCCATTTGTCTTCAGAGATCATATGGGGGGGGGGCACATCTTGAAATGCTTTTTGTTCTTTGATGTCTGACACCTGATTCTTTCAGCACCTCAAGGTCACACAGGCTGAAGTGCTCCTTTTATGATGGACTTTGTTGCTCCTGAGCTACATGGCTGCTTGTTTACCCTCAATCTTTTAAGACCCCAGATGCTATATCTTTTGATAGCTGGGCACCATCAGCTTTCTTCACCACTCTTGCTTATGCCCACACATGTCCTCAGTGATCACCTTGGGAAGGTGAGCACACTGTGATATGTTTCTTTTTTTTCCTTCTCTTTGATGCCGGCGACCAAATCCTTTCAACACCTCAAGGCCACACTGGCTGATGTGCTTCTTTCATGTGGGTTTGGCCACTCTTCAGCTTGATGGCCATTTGTTTATCTTCAGGGTTTTAAGACCCCAGGTGCCATATCTTTTGATGGCTGGGTGCCATCTGCTTTCTTCACCACATTTGTTAATGCACCCATTTTACTTCAGGGATTATATTGGGCCAGTGAGCATTGTGGAATACCAGATTCATAGATCAAAGTTTTCTTGCATTGAAGGAACACCTGGGTGAGGGCTAGGTGAACCTATGAATATATGTATTTAGATTTATTCCCCCTTATCATAAACAGTTATATTTACATATGAACATGTCTGTGTCTAGACTTCTGAAGTGCCCTTTGCCTTCTAGTTCTTTCTTCTATTCCCTTCTATCTTTCTCCTGTCACACCATCTTGTTGAACCTTCACCTGGGATTCAGTACTTCCTCTCAGTTACATTACCCTTGCTTAAGCCCTATCAGACCTTCCACACACTCTTTGGCACTGATTCCTGACCACTTCTTATCCCCCCATACATGAGCCTGTCCATGCCCCACCCCCTCATGCCCTCCAGAAACTATCAGATCCGTCATTCTCTCCTCCCGACTGTACATTCAGGAGTGCTCCCTTCTTGATTCAGTCCATTATGGGAGGCCAGCCCGCATTGCTTCCCCACCATGTGACCCAAGAAATGTCCTCTGTCACTGTCTGTGTCAGTAGGGAGAATGTTTGACACAACTTGTTCCTGTTTGCCCAGTCCTTTCTGTGACCCATGAGGTCCCGACAGGGGCATAGTCCTCTGATCATCGTGGGCCAGCATGGGGAAGAGGTAGGCTCTCTTTCTCTTCCTCCTTACTTGCTTGCCTCTCTGTGGGCGTGGCATGCTAGCCCCTCTCCCAACCCGTTTTCCACCACATCCACTTCCAGGGAGGGGATCCGTCTGGCTCTGGTTGTGTCCGGCTCTGTAGCTCTCTCTTTTCTTGTATCCTCCCAAGTGTCCATGGCGTCCTCATGGTTGGGTGCTTCAAGGTAGGACCTGCATGGCCGCTCTGGCTTCTGTGGAGACGAGACCAGCACTCCCCTCCTCAGCGGGTTAATACCCTGCTCTCTCCACTATCCTTTCACTTTCCAACTCCATTTTTCTCCCTCCCCCCTCTGACTTTCTCCCATTACTGTGTTGCACCCAGCATCGACCTCTCTGGGTTTGGTTCACCCTCCTCTCCTTTCCCTAAATATCAGACCAACTATTATGCTATAGGAGACTTCTGTTCCATAACTACCATGCTGCTTACACTTACCTGAGGGGAGTCACAGTACTTCTCATTTTGTGATTGACTGACTTTTCTTAGCATATTTTCCTCCAGTTCTTCTCATGAGAAGGTATGTTTCATGTGTCATCAGTGCCTTTGAATGAAGGATAGTCATCCATTGGATGTATGTGCCAGAGATTGCTGATACACTCATCTACTGATGGAAATTTAGATTGTTCCCAAATCTTTGTGACTTGTGCTGCAATAAACATTGGTGTACATATCACTAGCTGTGGTTTATTTCTTATCTATTCTGTGTATATACCCAGTAGAGGGATAGCTGGATCACAAGGTAGCTCAACTTCAATTTTCATTAAGTATCGCCAGACTGCTTTCCATAGCAGCTGTACATATCTACAGGACCACCAGCAACATAGAAGTGTTCCTATTTCACCACGTCCCCTCCAACATTTGTTGTTCTCTGATTTTCTGACTTGGGATAGCCACAAAGGTGTTACAGGGTATCTCATGGTTGTGTTGATCTGCATTTCTCGGACGGCGAGTGATCAGGAGCATTTTCTCATATATTTATAGTCCATATGTATCTCCTTCTTAAGGAAGCTTCTTTTCAGTTCCTTTTCCCATTTCTTCAAAGGGTTATCTGTTTTCCTCTTCTTGAAGGCAAGGAGGGCATTGTAGATTTTCATAATAAGCCCTTTGTCTGTTGAGTCCTTTCTAAAAACCCTCTCCCAGTCTGTCTGTTGCCTAATACCCTCTTGGCAAAATCATTTGATGCACATGGATGCTTTATTCTTAGTAAATCCCATTTGTCAATTTGTAAACTGCATGTGTGCAGCTAACCTTTGTATTCCCTGGGTCAAGGTTCTTAGATTTTTTCCCCCAATTCTTTCACAAATGGTCCTGATGGTTTGTTGTTTTACCTCTAGGTCTGTGATCCACCTTGAGTTTGCTCTTGTGCATGCGGTGAGGCAGAAATGCTGTTTCATTTTTCTACATTTGGCTCTCCATTATTTGCAGCACCATTTGTTAAATAGGGCATTGCCCTCCCACTTGATTCTTTGGGGGACTTTGTTGAAAATCAGGTGTTGACATGCTAATGGTTATATTTCTGGGTTTTCTATTCTTTTCCATTGGTCTGTGTATCTGTCATTATGCCAGTACCATGCTGTTTTGACCACTGTGGCTTGTAGTAAGTGTGAAAGTCAGGTAAAGCCAGCCCTC
>PVJH01020429.1:0-40708 GCA_004026705.1 Nesogale talazaci | reverse complement strand
AAGGGAACAGAGGGGAGAGGACAGAAGAGAGAGGGGGAGGACTGAGGAGAGAGGGGAGGACTGAGGAGAGAGGAGGAGGAGGGAGGGAAGGGGAGAGGCAGGGTTGACATGGTGAATGCTGAGGCAAAGGGAAGAGAGATACAGGAGCCAGAGGACAGAGAAGGAAGACCAGAAGGAGGGAAGGATGGGAGGATAGAAAGGAAGGAGGGGGCTGGGCTTCAGGAGGTCAAGGCTGGCAGGAGAAGGAAAAAGAAAGAGAGGGTGAAGTGGACCAGGGGATCCCTGCCCTCAGAAAGCACTGGCATTGCCCTCTGGGTCACCCTGTTCCTGTCCTGCAGCCTGACCTGCTGATGGTCGGGAGCTGGAACTGGCGGTGGGTAAGCAGAGAGGCTATCTGTGTTCACTGCCCTGGGGCCCATCTGCCCAGGAGCAGCACACTGGAGGGGCTTCCCCTGCCAGACACACTAACTCTCTCTACTTCTCTTTTGTTCCCAGGGCCTGGGCAGGGGACCCCACAGCAGCGTCCATTCCCAGGAGCAGATCTCGGGGATTTTCTCCCTAGTCTGTTTCATCTGGAGGTGCTGTGGGAATCTGTCCACCAGGGGAGACCCTGGGCGTGTTTGACACACCGGTGGGTGATGAGGAAGCTCCCATTGCCCCCCCCCTCATCACATGACATGCCGACAGAGAGTGGGGCAGTGCAGGTATCCACTACCTCCCACTCAAGAACATGCATGACTCATTGCGGCTCAGTGTTCTCAAGGGAAGGGCTATGTGAAGCCCCATGGAAGATTTCTGGGGCTTGCAGCTGTCAGGCACTAAGAACCCTGTGTGTGTGTGTGTGTATGGTGGGGGGGATGACTGACAGTTCCAGAATCCTCAGTTGGCCCAGTTCAGCCATTTAATGCATAGTCTTGCATGGTCCTGGGCGATGTGCAGAGATGCAGGAGGCCAGGGAAGGCTGCCTTCTTACAAATCAAAGACTGGATCCACTAGGAAAATATCTCACCAGAAAATGGACCCCTGAGGCCAGCGCTCCATCCGTCCGTTAAACACAGAGAACATTTCCCTCTCTCTTGCAGGGATGATAGTTCTCTGAGAATCACAATTTCTTCCTGCTGGGGGAGGGGTTGGTGGAGCGGGGGGTGGGGGGGGTAGGCGGTGACTGAGAGCCGTTCCTCCTGGCAGGCTGCCTCTGCTCAGGCTGGTTTGAAATAAACAAAGACTCCCCCCCCCCCACCCCTTTGTACTCCCTAGGACAGCAGTTCTCAACCTGTGGGTTTGAGGTCCTTTTGGGGGTCAAATGACCCTTTCGCAAGGGTCACCTAAGACTACCAGAAAACTGCCAGACCAAAGTTGATGGCTTGAACCCATCAGCAGGTGCAAGAGAGAAAAGGAGGCTGTCTGTGTGTGGCAGTTACATAATATCCTGTAAACTTGAGCAAAGGGGTGGATTCTAGCCTGT
The DNA here is from genome assembly GCA_004026705.1 of Nesogale talazaci. Taxonomy (NCBI): domain Eukaryota; kingdom Metazoa; phylum Chordata; class Mammalia; order Afrosoricida; family Tenrecidae; genus Nesogale; species Nesogale talazaci. The sequence goes on along the minus strand of PVJH01020429.1, from coordinate 39,243 downwards.
CAATCAGGTCATAGCCAATCATGCCTCTGCATGGGCATGACTTTCTCCTGATGATTCCAGGAACTCCTGTCCTCCTCCCAGGATGCAGGACATACACCCTCCCTGCTAGACATTCCTGTTGACAAACCACATGGAGCTATGCTGATAGAGCCTGAGCCCTGAAGCTGGAGGAGCACTGAGATGTTTCCACCGCCACTGGATCTACAAGACTTTCCACCCACTGGCCTGTGATCTTCCTGCATTCAGCATCATTGCATGTGTTGTGTGAGTCTGAAGAGGACTTTATAGACTGGTATTGAACATAGGGGCTAATATCAGACATTTTTTGGTGCCGTGACTTGGATACGAACAATATCGAATTCATGGATTTGATCTGGATTGAGTTGGGACGTTTTCTTAATATACAATGACTCTATATAAAGCTCTTTCCTCTACACATATGAGTGCCCATGAATTTGTTTCTCTAGTCCATCCAGAGGAACACGCTGAAAGCTTTTTGGCCTCGAGGACCCACTGGGACTGCTCGTCCTGGTCCTCTAGGGACACGGTGAGTCAGAATCACCTCCATGGCAGTGCTTTTGGTTTCTTGATCAAGGCTTACCTGGTGGCTGCCAGGTTAAGGGTTCTCAGCCCCTATTTGCTTCCAAGAAAGATGAGGCTGTCTTTTCCTGTCAAGGTGTGCAGCGCTGAGTGCCCTCCATGGCAGCCAGGGAAAGGTACGGTAAGGGAGTCAGATGCAGAGGAAGGCAGAGGACACACACCAATCTCCTTTTCATCTATCAGAAGCAGCTTCGTTGTCATGGTGTCCACTGCACCCCCCCACCCCCACCCCTAGGTGTATCCATGCTCCATACGGTTTTCAAGGGCTGGTTTTTAGGGAAGGACCTTGCCAGGCCTGCCTGTCTTCCCAGGTACCTCTGGGCAGACTCAAACCTGATCTACTGTCCACAAACCAGCCAACGGTAACACCGTGGATGGCACTGGTCCGATCTACAATGACGCCGTGGGACTGCGCTCTGTTCCCACTTCTTGCTGTCTGTCCAGGGACAACAGGAAGGCGGTGGGCAACAGCAGCCCTGAGAATGTTATTGCCGACAGGTATCGCGGCATGCCGGCGACCCTGTGTGCAGCAGAACCAAACACTGCCCGGTCCTGCCCTCCCTCACAAGTGCCCACCCATCTCCTCCAGGGTCTTCCTCTATCCTGTGTCCCTCCGTGCCACCGTGTGGAAAGAAGCCAGCTACCACCACGGGGTCGCTTCTTGTGAAACACCTGATCTGGAACACCTCTTCTGATCTGAATTGGCTCTTTTGTTTCCAGGCAGCTGTGGCCTTGCAAAGTGCCCAGACTCATAAGCATGGAGCTGGGAGGCGAGGAGGGTGATGACATCTAAGGAGATGCTAATTTTCCATTCTATGAAACTGGAGACTTGAATGCCTGAAACAACAGCCTGTGACTCAGGATCTTGAGTGTAGGAGTCAAGCATCAGTGGGGAGCATGAAGGCCGCCCGCAGAACGATCAAGGACCTCTGTCAGCTTGGCAAAGCCGAGATTGGGGTGGGGGGGGCGGTAAGGCCAGTCCCCCATACCGTCCGCCCCTCTTATCCCCTCCTAGCATCACCTGGCAGCTTTTGAAAGTCACCTGTGCCCCATCTTCATCACAATGGCTGAGAGGCAGGGGTGCGCCCACTCTAGGCGGAAACAGAAGGCCACGCCGGGCAGCACAATCACATCTCAGCCATGGAGAGAAAGGGAGTTCTGATGCTCACTGTTCCAACAAAGGTGGACCTTGGAAGGATGACGGAGGACGGAGTCAAAGGCACAGGGATGGATACTGTGCATTCGCAGGAGTGCTCGGCACTCCCCTGGAAGGAACCTTGGAGTTGGCTGGCAAGCAAGCTAATGACAAGAGGAGACCAGCGTTCCTTGGTGCGGGAAGTCATTGTTGCGGCGGGGGTGGGGAGTGGGGGCACTGAGTTTTCATTCGAGAGGATGGAAGTTCAGTGAAAGAGCTGCCCTGATGGTTGTACACCATGGATGATGCCATTGTTTCCATGAGATTGCACCCCCCCCCCCCAAATGTTGCACTGGCAAATGTGGTGTTATCTACATGTTTACGGCCATAGATGCATCCACCCGTGTGTGCTCCCTCCCAGATTCCAACTGATTCCGAAGGGCCCTCAGGGGTAAGAAGCGCGGAAGCGTGGAAAATTTCCGTGAGAGTGGCAATGGGGTGGCCAAGGTGCCTGGCTTCCTCTAACCTCGGGGAGGGAGAGAAAGTGCCATCGTCAACATCAGTCCAAGGCTGGTTTCCATGAAGTGGAGGTCAGACAGGTCTTCCCTCACCATCCTTTTTGCTGGTTCTCAACACCAGCCGTCTCTCCCCAGGCACTGGCGACAATCCTGCTGGTTTCAATTCACCTCTCAGAAGAGCCGCACCAACTCAGGACAATTGGGTTTACTAGGAAAGCAACCAGTTACGTACAATTCAGGATTAGAAACCATCAGGATACAGTTCTTTGATCAGAATAGTCTCTTCTCAACTGTCATTACAGGTAGGTAGGTTTCTTTCTCTCCAACTTTGGCCTGCACTCTTTAATTGCTAATGAGAGCTTGGGACTCACTCCTCGGTAAGCCACCTGCCCAAAGGCCCTCATTTCTCACCCCATGCATTTATATAGCCTCCATAACTACATACTTTGTGGACCAGGAAGTTTGCTACGTCCTCTGCTGACACCGCTCCTTGCTTCCCTGCACCATCTCCGGTGTTGTAGCTATCTGTGGTGTGTGTATTTCTGGGTTCTCAGCACAGGGTCCCCCGATCCAAAGGATGCAGATATACTCTACTCTCATCTTGTTGGTAGTCAAGTCCCCCCTCTACTCAGGGATTGACTCTCCTTTAAGTCTAGAGTCCAGCGGATAACAAATACCTTGTTAGAATTCCATACGTCTGTTTACATAGCTCCACCCCTCCAAAGGTTGCTTCGCACCTCATTTGCATTATCAACAAGTTGTCCAATTCCCTTGCTGGGACACAAGCACCTTATCTGCATAGTCCCACCCCACCACTTGGCAAGAAAGGCCATACAGATGTGATCCACAGCACTGTGGTTTCCAACATCAAAAGGGGACTAGTTCTTCTTGGGCTGGGTGGGGAGGTTGGGGGTATGGGGTGGTGGTGGCAAAATCTGAAGAGAAGGAGGAGAAGTGAGCCCTTCCCAGAGGGAGTTTTAGCCTCAGCTTCCTCCTCTGCATGAAATTCTGGGAGTGGATAGAGAAATCCTGCCAAAAGTTTAAGAACATGAAGGCAAAAGAGATAGGCGTTTGTTTTCAGCCTCTCACTAAGTAGGGAGGAAGACTTCCTTGCAGACTGGGGCAGTGAAGCAGGAAGGCCAAGTGATGGGCAAAGAACAGAAATTACCACCCCCCAGGACCCCCATCCAGCGTCTGGCATGCAGGAACTCATGAAGAAGCAAACCAATTGGCTGAAAAACTGCCACTCAGCTAGTCTTGAGTCCAGGTAAGACTGAGCTCCATGCAGTTTCCAGTGATCAATTTTTCAGAAGCAGGAAACCAGGCCTTTCTTCCAAGGCACCCCTGGGTAGATTCCAACTTCCAGTTTTCAACCAGCAGCTAAAGAGGGTGGCACATGGCTAACCAGGACGGTGAACAGGATTTGGGGCGACAGAAGGGCACAGATTGGTATGGCAGTCATGTGCTTATGTTAATTTTAGGATTGAAGTGTAGGGGTGGAGTCTAGCCTGTTAATCTGGAGATAGCCCTTGAGTAGCCAATGAGGCCTCTATGTGGGCATGGCTTTCTCCTGAGACTTCTAGGAAATCTTGTGATATTTCCCTCGTGAAGATGAGAAGCTATCTTCCTCAGTTGTTGGGAGTTAGTCTCAGAGGTGATGAGTCATGGAAAAGACAAGATGGCAGCGTCTGAGAAGCTGGAGGAGCCGGTGGAGAGACCACATGGCTTTTCCCTGATGGAGCCAGACCTCTGAAGCTGGAGTGGCATGCTGTTGATGGACCCTGAGCCCTGGAAGTGAGGAGGCATGGGGAGACCTCTGCCAGCGCCAGAATTCTGCACCCACTGACATGTGACTTCATGAGTCGGAAGGAGACTTTGTACACTGATTTCAGGCATATGGGTTAATATCGGACTTAGGACTTTGTACTGGACTGGATTGGGATGCCTTCTTAGTGTCACATTCCTTTTGTACATAAACCCTTTCCTTATATCCATATGCATGTCTATGAAATTTGTTCCTCTAGTCTACCCGGACTGACACAATTGGGTCGCGATTGTGCCTGGAGTTGAGCCTCAGGACCAAGGCCATCTGCAGTGAACACAGAGGGGACAGAATGCTGGGCACTAGCAGGTGTGGGATGAGCCAGGGGACCCTGGAAGGGCCCAGAGGGCAGCTTGACTCTCAGACACCCTGTTTCCACTTAAGGGGAGTTGCCAAGGTGGCTGACACCCTCTCACTGCTGAGGAATGCAATGGAGAGAGAATCTGTATGGGTAGAGGGAGGGGGAACCCCTTATAGAACTGCCCACTTACATTCCAGTTTGATGGAACAGTTGACCTAAAAGAGCTGAAGTTTTCAATGAACAGCAATGGAGTGACCTTGAAATGACAGGATCCATGACGGGATTCATTTTCTCCTCCATCGTTAGTGAAAACAGAGGCTGGCGAGCATGTTGAATTCCGAGACAGAACAAGAAACTCACTGTATTTTACATCTGAGTCATGACTCTGTGGAAAGCCCACAGGAGCTGTCAGCATACTGAGAGGAATAACGGGACTATGCTGAGCATCCCACAGAAGACCAGGAGAGAGAGAGAGTAAAGGGGTGGACAGGGACAGAGGTGTGTGTATCTGGAAGATCAAAGGATTTGCATAAGATAAGACTTCTGCAGAGTCAGTTGGCAGTCTGACTCATGAGTCTTCACCACACAGGCACATCTTTGGATCTGGAAATCCCAGTGTTGGGAATTGATCCGAAGGAATAATCACGGCATCTGCCTCTCAGAATGTCCGGAATGAAGTGATTTGGAGTGATTCTCGAGCTGGAATCAACAAGAAGGTCTAGGAAATATGCTTTAAAGATCTGAGAAAACAGCATTTCAGGACTAACAAAATTGGCAGGTGGGCTGAGAAGTCACTGAGGCTGGACCAAGGAGAAGGGAGGGGCTCAGTGTGGGGTCTGTTTTGGCTCTGCAATGGATGGGGGTCCAGAGAAGAGTCAGCTGAGTGGGTATCCCCGGCAAGATCGAAAGACATTGGCAAAGTCAAAACCAGTTATCAGGCGTTGGGAACCTGGTACCCAATTCTCAAACTACCCAAAAAATAATGGTCAACTGGAAATAAATCGCCCTCCTCCCTGAGATGTCAAGCTAATGTCCCTTCATCTGGGAAGTTCTGAGAAGATCAGACCTTGGGTTTCCAGAGAGTAGTTCTGGGATCAGATCCACTTGTGAAGCCATGGTTTACTTCATGAGGCTCTTCTGTGGCCTTTATAACTCCTGCCAAAGGACTTGGGGGTTGGGGGTCAATGCAGATCGTGTGTATTTCCTCTTTTTTGATGGGTCTAGGAATGAGAATGTAGGGGAAGAAGCTGATAGGATTATATCATGCACTTATGATTGAGTTGTGTAACTCAAGGTTCATTGGGTTGCAAACACTTGAGCTTTAACATCGGGGTTTGGTCCATTTTGCCAAACTGCTGGGTAGAAAACGGTGTGTCTCAGAATGAGAAACAGGAGATCTCACAACCATCAAGAAGGAAGAGCAAGTGGAGCGCATCCTTTGGACCCCGAGACCCCTGAGGGCTGGATCTCCTTGATCCAGGCATAGACCTTTGACATGAGAGAACATTAGCAGCGAGGCAGTTGCATCAGAAGCATGGCAGAGTGTGGGCTTCCCAGCCCACAGACTAAGTCGGGCAGCGTGTCCATGGGCAGGAGGCTCACTTGAGGGGTGGGCACCTCCAGGCACTTAATCAGGGGGGTTGGGTTTGCTTGCCCACAGAGCAAGAGTTGAACATTGTGGTAGTCACATACTCTGTCGTCAAGTAGAGACTTAAGATTGAAGGGGCGGGGGGTTGTTTAGCCTGTCAATCAGGTCACGGCTCGATGACCTCCTTTGGAGGTATAAGGAGCTAAAAAGCTTGCTGGAGGTGGGGCAAATGTCCTGCAATTGACAAGACACATGGAGCGACACCAGTGCCCTGAACGGGAAGAGCCATGTAGAGACCCCTGCCAGCGCCGAGATGCCTCTACCACCACTGGATTCACATGACTTCCCACCCACTGTCCTGTGAGCTTCCTGAATTTGGTGTCATTGCATGTGTTTCCTGGGTCTGAAGAGGAGTTTATAGGTTGGCATCGGACACAGGGGCTAATATCAGACTTATGAACTTGATCTGGACTGATTTGGGATTTTTCTGAATATTCAATCGCTCTTGTATATAAAGCTCTTTCTTATACACATATGAGTGTCTCTATGAATGTGTTTCTCTAGTCCACCTAGGATAGCACAAGCGTCTTCAAGCTCAGACTTATAGCCTGAGTAGCGTGCCCTTTGGGCATTTATTTAAATGCTAAGGGAGCTTTGTTACACTGACAGAGCAGGGCAGAGGCGAAGGGACCTCGTCCTGAGAGGACAAGGTAAGAGTGACGTATCCTTGAGGAAAAACTATATCATAAGCATTATGTCCTGCCAACTTCTTGAAGAACCACATCGTTGTGAGTATTGTCTGTGAGTTCTAGATGGATATCGCAAAGAATTATCACTCAGCAGGGAAGGAAAGAGTACCTAGAGGAGATAGGTCGGCTTAGGTCAGAATTGATAGAAGTTAGGAGAGTGAAGTCGTAAGCACCAGCCATAAGCGCATGTTGAGTTTGACTCTCTTTCCCTGCAATGAAGTCAACGTAGATCAGACAGCAACTCCACATCCTTGTTTATACTAATGCAACACGTGCACTACCTCCCATAATGGGCTCTTATGAAAAGCATGTTCTATTCCTGAATAGTTCTTGGTCAGGCCTTTCTCCCACTGGGTGTCTTCTAGTTATCAGCCGGTGCAGGCAAGCAGTTGAACAGAAGGAGATTGGCCAAAGGGTCTCACTCTGTCCAGAGCCCCTCAGTGACTCAGAAGCAGCGAAGCCCATTCATAACTTCCCTTGCTTATTCCCCAGTTCTGTAAAGTGAACCGGAAGTGCGGGTGAGGGATCTAGCGAGGAGGCTGATTAGCTGATAATTACGGTTGAGATGTCACACGTGTAATTAAGCAGTACTCCATAGGAACAGGGCGGTTGCTGCCTCTGTCCTGAATGAACCCACGCCTTGCTAGAGGTGCCTGGCTTTCCCAGAAGAGACAAGGACACCAGCCAGTGTCTCCAAGCACAGGGAGACAGACAGACCAGCAGGGCCTGCCCCAGAGCACGGTCTAAGGCCCAATGTCAAGCCCCCAAAGGGTGACTAACCCTTCAGAGGCCACGTCCATGCCCAAAGCACTTTCTATCTGTCCTCACTACTTGTCCACGCTGGGATCTAGCCCCTTCCTACCTACCATGTCACCTGTCTTTTCAACAAGCTCCTATGGGAATGCTCTGGTCCTGTCTCAAGGGACCAGTCTCTGACCAGCCTTCAGATTTCACTGTTCAGCTCTTGCCTTCATGAATCCTTTCTGGATCTTTCTCAGCACACAGAAGTTCTTGGAAGTACATCCTGTCTGTGAGACTCCTTGGGCAAGTATTTATTTTTCCCCTTTGGGGTGGGGTTGGCTGATTGGTTCCCAGTTGCCCCATCTTCCCCCTCCTCACCCTACAGTCCAGCACCAGGTCTGAGAAAGTGGTCATGAGGCTCATTGCCCGGCAGTGTCAACTAAGCTCCTTACTGTTGGTGGCAGAGGTGGGAGCGTAGTGGGCTGTGCCACCTCTCGGCAGTAGAAAACTCTGCAACTTTCACCCATGCCAGCTGCCCTCAGTAAACAGTGTCAAGAAAAGCAGAATCACCACCACAAGAAACCCTTTCACCCTGAGAGAATGACGCTGATCAGAAAGGGAGGAAAGAACAAGTGTTGATGAGGCTGTGGAGGAACTGGAACCTTCCAACACTGCTGGCTGTTAGGCTGATGCCAATGCCATCAAGTCTGTTCCGACTCACAGTGACACAATGGAAACAAGAGCTTGCATGATTGCTCTGTGTGAGCCCATGAATGCAGCCACTGTGTCCATCCATCCTGTTGAGGGCCTTCTGCTTTTTGGACACCCTGCCCTGTTACCGAGCAGGATGCCCTTCTTTAGGGACTGGTCTCTCCTGATCACATGCCCACAGCATGTGAGATTTAGTACCGACTTCCTTGCTTCCTGGGAGAATTCGGGAGGAGAGCGTTTCTCACACCGGCAGACGTCTCTCTCTCTCTGGTCCTCAGTCTGTCAGCCACGTGTTTGTATGGACCCCATGTAAAAGTGAGCTCACTTCCAGGTAGGAAATGGAAAGCTTCCCTGGGAAGCTATACACCTTTGATCCTGCAAGGGTTGAGATTTCCCTTAACTGCATAGTCAGGAATTTACAATAAGAAGTGACCTGAGAGGGACCTCAAAAACAAATGACCTTCATTCTGCTTTGATAAGTAGCAGTGGGGTTCTTGCCAGCTCATGAGGAGCCATGTAAGATGAACACATTGGTCTGGAGGAGAGTGATGAAAATCGAAAGACACCTGGAAACATTTAGTCCACTAGGACTAATGCTCAGTTTCCATAACCCTGAGTGAGACCAGAAGAACTAGATGGTACCCGGCGACTACTACCAATTGCTCCAAAAGATTCACATTAGAAGGTCCTGAGTAGAGTGAAAGAAAAAACGTGAAGCAGAACTCAAAATCATAAAGGAGAACAGGTTTAAGGGTTAGGTAGAGACGGGTGGGACCCCTGAGACAAGGCCCTTCATCATCCTTCCAGCTGGAATAGAATCTACCCCTGGGGTAGAACAACCAACCGTTCAAGATGAAAAGGGCAACATTTACCTGAGGACAAAGTTCTAAGCATGTGGGGTTAGGAAAGGAAGAGGAATGGAAACCGGAAACAGAAGGAGAAACCGGGAGAAGTCGGCCATGGAAGAGCCAAAACAACACATGTCTGGGCTTGTCAGTCTGGGTGGACTTGAGAAACAAATTCAGGGAGACTCATGTGTGTATAAGAAAGAGCTTTATATAAAAGAGCAATGGTATAGTGAGGAAAACAGCCCAGCCCAGATCAAGTCCATAGGTCTGACATTAACCCACTGGTCCAGTACCAGTCTAATAATTCCTCTTCAGACTCACACAACACATGCAATGCTGCCGAGTGCAGGAAGATCACAGGCCAGTGGGTGGAAAGTCTTGTGGATCCAGTGGCGGTAGAAGCACCTCAGTGTTGGCATGGTTCTCTATGTGGCAGGGTTTCCTTGGGTTTCACGAGGGTTGAGAGGAGTCCGAACCAACTCACAGGCACCTGACAATGGCAACAACGAAGGATACAGAAAGAGATGTCTTGTCCTCTACTTCCAAACACTAGTCCAGGGAAACCGTATGATTGATCCACAGCAGAATGGTGTGATAGAGTGTTGGAAAAGGAGCCCCAGAGATGGAAAGACATTCAAATACCCAGTGGCCATGGCTGTGGACTCAATGCACCAGTGAGGAAGATGGAGCCGGACTGGGCAATGCTGCCCTCTGTCACGCACAGGGTTGCCGTGAGATGGAGGCAACTTGATGGTAGTCAATAGCAACCATCAATGACAAGGCTGAGGTGAGGCAGCCAGGGTTCAGCATTGATGAACCCCCCCCCCCCGTCCCCCCCCCCCACACTATCATGCCCCATCTTGCCTTTCACTATGGAATAGACTGGAGCGGGTACCCAGGTACAGATAAGAAAGAAGAGCTTATGACACGTGGAATCCAGAAACAGGTATGGGAGGCTGTGGCGGTCATGTATTTGATGTCAATTTCATGATTGGCATATGGGGGTGGAGTCTAGCCTGTTAATCTGGAGATAGCCAATGAGGCCTCTGTGTGGGCATGGCTTTCTCCTGAGAATTCTGGGACGTCTCGCGGTATTTCCCAATTGAAGAAGAGAAATTTGACTCTCAGTCTCTTAGAGTCGGTTTACTGACAAGATGAGGTGACAGCATGCTGATCGATCCTGCTTCCTGGAGACTGGAGGAGCCGGAGGAGAGAAGCCTCATGGCCTTACCCTGATAGAATCAGACTTCTGGGACCGGAGGAGCCAGAGAGAGACTCCTTCCAGCACTGAGATGTTTCTACTGCCAATGGATATTGCTGATGGACCCTGAACCCTGGAAATGAGGAGGCATGGGGAGACCCCTGCCAGGGCCAGATGCTTTTACTGCAAGTGCTTTGTGAGTCAGAGGGGGACTTTATAGACTGGTATCGGACATAAGAGCTAATATCGGACTTATGACCTTGGACTAGAGTTGGGATGCTTACTCAATATTCCATTCCTCTTATATATAAACCTTTTCCCTTATGTTCATATGCATGTCTATGAATTTGTTTCTCTAGTCTACCTGGACTAACACAGAGTAGCAATATCAGGAGGGTAGGGGGAAAGTGGGGAGAGGAAGGGAGGAAGAGGGAACCGATTGTAATGATCGACATTCAACCTCCACCACCCCAGGAGATGAACAACAGAAACCATGGGGGAAGGGAGACAGCAGTCAGTGTAAGACATGGAAATAATAATAACTTATCAAGGGGTCACAAGGGTGGGAGTGGGGAGGGAGGGAAAAGAGAGAAGCTGATACCAAGGACCCAACAGAAAATAAATGTTCAGAATATAATGGTGGCCACATATGTACAAATATGCTTGATGTATGGATTGTTGTACGAGCTGTAAGAGTCCCCAATAAGGTGATTTTTTTAACTAAAAGAAATGATAAGGTTGAAAGTCAGAGGGGGATTTATAGACCCCAAGAGCAGTGCCCATTCTTCTCCAACACACGATGAAAGGGAGGACCCACCTGGGGTGTTGATGGATGCAGAGTCCCTAAAGTTAGTGGCACACCTACTGCCAAGGACACATCAAGTCAGCAGCAAGCTCGGCCCAGAACCACAAGAGGACATTGCTGCCTTAGCTTTGGGGACCTACCTCTTTCTGATCTTAGATTGTTGGGATGATTTTGATCATAGAGAGAGCCTACAGCTATCTAAAGGGGTCTTGGTAGTCCCATGGCTAGTTGTTCAACCAGGTTGCCAGGTTGAATCTGCCAGCAGCTCCCAGAGGGAAAGATCTGGTGGTCTGTCTTCATAAAGACAACCCAGGAGACCCTCTGGGGCAGTTCTATTCTCCCCAAAAGAGGGGGTCCTTAACCAACCAGAACATATGGCACCTGACACCATCACCAAGACTGTAGAAGAGGAGAGAGAAGACGTTTCACAAAGTCTCCCACCAGAGAGCTACGGGCTGCAGTCAGTCTCCAGAATGGCCTTCCACATCTCTGGACCTGACCTCTCGGGGTGGGAGGGAAGACAGCCATGAGTCATTTCCTTGCACATTGGACGGAAAGCTCAACTGGATGGGAAGCCTATTTGGGTAGGTTTCAGAGGGAGGCCCACAGGATACAAGATCGTTCTGCATCCTGGGGAACTGAGAGTCTTTGAGCCAAGGACAAAGGGGAATACAATTCTTGTAGCGTGTGGGCTCCCTTCTTGAAAGGTCAAGTGACTTCCTCCCCTGCCACTGGTGGCTTGTTCTCAAGAAGACCTCCTACACCAGGCAGGCTGGGCTTCCACATTCCTGCAGCTCAGCACAGTAAGCTGATGGGATTCAATGCATCCCCTGAGTGGGCTGTAAAACCCGAGGAGGTTCTAGAGTTATTAACCTCGGCAGGAGGCATTTGGGCAAATCCATCTGAAGAACTCTGGCTGCCTATTTCATTCTCTCCAAAGGGTAAGGGAAGGAGAGTGTCCGCTTATGTCTTCCGCTGCTGTGGTTAGGTGCTACTGGGCTGGCTCTCAACTCAGCGTGACTTGCATACAAGAGAAGTCGAGGCAAGTTCAGGTACAATAAAATGCTGGCACCATCTCACAGCTGCTGGCTCTTCCTCCCTCCTGTGCTGATTCTCTACTCCATCGAGCATGTTGCTCTTCTCCAGGGACTGGTCTCTCTTGGTAACACGGCCCAAGTATGTAAGATGAAGTCACTCCATCCTCGCTTCTAAGGAACATTTTGGCTGTCCTCCTCCTCAGACAGATGTTTGTCCTTCAGTTAGTTCATGGTGTGTCATTTTCTTTGCCAACCCCATCAGTCGAGAGCCTCAGTCCTTCTTTGGCTTTTCTCATCCAGGGTGCGGCTTTTTGTGCACATGAGGCCACTGAAAATACTATGCCTTGGGGATTTTCCTCCTTGTGGTTGACTTTCTGTTCCATCAAGCGTGGTGTTCTTCTCCAGGGACTTGTCTCTCCTGATGTCATGCCCAAAGTATGGAGGATGAAATCACAATACCCTCATTTCTAAGGGCTGACCTGGCTGGGCTTCTTCTAAGACAGAATTTTTTTTTCTGTTGTTGCTATTGCTTTTCGGGGCGGTCTATGGTTCCTTTGATATTCTTCACCAGGACCACACGTCAGAGACACCCATTCCTCTTGGGTCTTCCATATTCATGGCCCATCTTTCCCATGCCAAGGCAGCGACGGAAAATACCTTGGTGTAGGTCTATGTATTCTGCATGAACTGCATCCTTAACAATTCCAATAACCTTCTAGATTGTGGGGACCCTTTACTGGAGACAAACGTCCTCTCCCAGAGTGGCAGGGCATGAACGACTGTTTCCATCCTCAGTACCCCAAGCAAGCTTGGGCTTTCACCTCTCTCTTCGCTTGAGGAGCGTGGGTGGTGGAGTGGTCACCAGTTGGGCTGCCAACCAGGAGGTCAGCAGTTTGAAACGAACAGCTACTCCTCAGAAGAGAGACAGGGCTTTCAAGTCCCATCAAGAGTCAGAGTGCCGGCAACTCACAGGGGTAGGTCTGCCCTGCCGATGGCAATGTTTGATTTTGGTCTTCTCTTCCTGCTTCGCCATTCTCCACCTCAGACAGCAGTGATTCATCTGCAGATACTAGTTGTGCTCTAGTGACGTGCCCAGGCGTTATTTCCCTTTGTGCATTTTTTATAACTTCTACCACAATGTGTGGTCATAGATAGGCATTGGGCACGGAGTGAGTGACTGTATTGAATGGATGGACGAGATGGGCTTTGATGGCGCTTGTCAAATGGTCCCTCCACTCATGACAGCCCAAATGCAATGTCTGGTCCTGCACCATCCCCAATGACAGGTTTGGGGCCAGGTCATGGAGAGCCTTAGGATTTTAATGAGCTGCTTCTTCAATATCAATCACCACGCCTTTCTTCCTTGCCCACCTTCATCTGGAAACTCCCTCGAAGCATGATCCAACTCACAGCTACCCACTGTGGACTGATGGGTGGTGACTGTGTAGTGACAGATAGGTGGATCACAGACCCCGGTCTCTAGTCTGGACGGTGAGAATTCTTCCAGTGCCACCCCCCACCCAGTGTCTCCTAGAGAGAAGAATATATGAGCTTTGACTAGGAGCTCTCTGTACATCTCCATGCAAAAAGCAAATTTCAGGGTAATATGAAGGGATGTGCTCAACGCATGGCACACTACAGATAATGAAATATTTGCTAGGCGAAAAACTGTGGGCTGAATTTTCTGTAGTCGGCACAGTGTATATTTATAGGGGGGTGGGCATGTCCAAGCCTGTACACACACTCATGACCATACTTGTCAATGGGTACAGAGAGTATTTCCAAAGTAGCCTAGAGACACTGAGTGACCAGTTTCTCCACGACTCTCTAAGTCTCCCTGGTATGTGCTTCCACTGGAAAGCAGGGAGAGATAAAGAACTTCTGGGATGCGTAACTGCCAATTCGTGCTGAATGCCCTCACTGTATCTTTCTCCTTCTGTCATTTGAAAGCGACACCAATGAACTCCAAGACTTGTGTGTAAAGACCAAACCCAAACTCACAGCATAGCTTCTGCCCCCCAAGAGCCCCATGCAGGGTTTCTGAGATGGTCCATCTTTCTCCCACTCCCAGAGGGGCTGGTGGGCCTGAACCTCACAACCAACAGGGGCTTCCATTACTTGTCTCAAAGACAGACAGCTTCAGGGTCCATCAGCCCTGTGTGGCTCCCTCTGGGACAAAGGCGGGTGTCGGGTGAGCAGCATGGGTTCCTGGCCTCAGCCATGGAGATTCACTTTTCTAAGTGCTGCTTCATTTGACTGTGGAAAGCTGTCCTCTCTGTTGCATGTCCTCCAAAAGGGGAGGTCGACCAGGGCGACGGATCACTGTCTTTCCCCTGCGCGGGACCCGTGGCCTCTTTCACGGGCACTCCACCCACTCTCAAGTGTCAGGGCGTTGGCATCAATGTGATCAGGCTAACTAATGAGCTCTTCCTTCCGCGGGCATCTGCTCAGCTGCAGTCAGCCGTGTCTCTCGGGCTGACAAGAAGGGGCAGAGCTCAATTCTTGCTCCCCTGAAGAAGACAGAGGTGGGGGTTGGGGGCTGTCTTTGGTTCTCTGGTTCATGAAGAAGACGGCAGGGAGCAGGACAGGGCTGATGGCCGTAACCCGACATTCTGTCCTTGCTGGGATGGCCTGGTGTGTGGAAGGCCACCATAGGCTCTGCTGTCTGGGGTCCCAAATGGTCCCAGACACAGGGATTAAGGTGGTAGATACACGTTGAGAATTCTCTTTCCCTTTGAAATGTCTCTTCAGCCCTCAAATGACACACCCGTTGACGTCTGTTTAAACCCCTAACCATTGGCTATGTGACTACGCATCCGTATTTATAAATATTAATGTCAGCTACATAAGGAGGAGTGAGTAATGTCTTGGGCTGTCAACCACAGGTCCGCAGTTTGAAACCACCGGCCCCTCCTGGGGAGAAAGATGAGGCTTTCTGCTCTCTAAAGCGTGAGAGCCTCAGAGACCCACGGGGGCCCTTCTACTCTGCCCCATGGGGTCGCCATGAGTCAGCTTGATTCGATGGCTGTAAGTGCGCAGATGGAGGACATATACAAGATGTTTGAAGGCAAACGGAATTAAAAGATCATGGGATTTTCCCAACCAACTTTGCACATTTCCTTCGTGTGTGTGCGCGTGTGCGTGTGCGCGCACCCCCATCCAGGGTGAGCCAGTGCCACTGGGCTACTAACTAAGCTGAAGGCCAGCAGTTCAAAACCACCTGCTGCCACGGGAGGAAGAGGAGGCTCTCTGGTCCCAGAAAGGTTTACGGTCTCAGAAACCCACAGGGGCAGGTCCTCCTGTAAGGTTGCCATGAGGAGGAACCGACTCTCTCGCAGTGGGTTTTTGGAGTCTGAAGCAGGAGAGGCAGTGAGATGTGGACAAGGCATCCGGGTAACAGAAAGACAGGGATGAGTGGGGATGGGGCACCAACCCTCCTGCCATGGATGCTGTCTCACAGTGGCCTTGTAGGACAGGGCAGAATTGTGGGTTTCCGAGACTGTAACTCTCCACGGGACTAGAAAGTCTCATCTCCTCTCTCCTCCGCCCCCACCCCTACCATCACGCACTCCCTAGCGGCTGGGTCAGCAGTTGAGATAAGGGACTGATTGTGCAGGGTCGTTTGGGGCATTGGGAGTTTCTCAAAGGGACAGCAGTGCAGGCTAGTTGGAGAGATGGTGACCAGAAGATGGGGTAACCAGTGTGGGGCTAAGCCAGTGTGGGGTTGGCATACGAAGGACTGTGCTTTTTCCATGCCCACGGCCTGCCAACCCTTTGCCACTATTTAACCCTTTAAGGGCCAACTTGGAGATCATTCCACATTCAGGTCTGGATACACTATATGACACCGGGAGCTCCCTCCTGATGAGGCTTGGACTGTACCCTGGAGGTATCCAGCACCCTGGGTCTCTATGTCAGGTTGCCCAGCCACCTGGAAGCAGAGGTGGCATCAGACATTTGGGTAAGTCTCCCACCCCACCTGGTGATGGTCAGCCCTCTAAGGTGTTATCTCATCCAAACTCCACAAGGCAAATCCATGGCCATCGAGTCGATGCCGACTCACAGAGACCCTACAGGACAGGGTCGAACTGTCCTTGTGGGTTTTCAAGACTCTGAACTCTCTCCTGGGGTGGACAGCCTCGTCTTTCTCCCTCAGAGCAGCTGGTGGGTCTGAACTGTTGACCTTGAGGTGTACAATCCACCACTCGGCCACCAGAGCTCCTCTCCCGGGTACAGAGGAAAACAGTTTTAAAGAGAAGAGCAGCGACTCATCTCGGCGGGAAATCTCTCTCACCACGAACGGTCCCTGGCAGGGCAATGGCAGATGGACTGATGGGGAAAGGTCATCCCTCCAGTCCTCAATGAGGAGACAGACTACACACGCTCTTGACATGGCCTGGCAGGGATGGTACAGGCACACAGCTCCAGGCGGCCCGTATGTGGATCAGCCATTCTGACTGTTGGGATTGGAATGCCTTTATTTCTACAAATGACACCTCCAGGGGGTGGGAGGTAAGAGCCAGCTTGAGGTACAGCTACACGGACCGGCCACCAAATCGCTAAGTTGGTGGGTCTTGGCACGTGGCCCAGAAAGGACATCTGTCTCTTTAATAAACAGAAGGAAATCGAGGCTACGCGGCAAAGGCTTTTACACTGTGGTGTTGTGGTCACCCCTTGGACTGCTCACAAGGTCAGCAGTGCAAAACCATCAGCCGGGAAGAAGATGAGGCTTTCTACTCCCATAAAGAGTTAGGGGGGCAGACCCACCCTGCCCTTTAGGCTCGCCGGGGTCCACATGGACTGTGAGTTTTGATTCCTCACCTAACAGAGATGCCTGATGGAAGCTCCAGAGATCAAGACAGCCCCATGATTTCCAGGCCGTGTGCAGAAGGAGGTACCACAGAGAAGGACACTTTTTGCTTCTGCCAGCGAGTCCAGGGTAGAAGGACCAAGTCGCCCCTGCAACCTAATTTTTACAGCCTTTCGGCTTGCAGACGGCCAGGGAGATAGACTAACGCTTGCAGGCCCTCGGTGCCTTTTCAGAATAAAGAATCGGTCGAGTAAGAATAAGAGGTGCCGGAGCTGATGTCACGCAGCATCTGGCCAGCAGCCCCTCTGCCACCTCCCATCAAGTGGTGAGATGGATGGGTGCACACGAGGCAGTACAAATGCCTCATCCTTCTGGAAGCTTGGCTTCCAGTGACTTCCTGCCAGTCTCTGACTGAGAGCTACTCCTGAAGGCGGAGGGGGCTGGAAGGAGGAAAACAAAAGCAGCCTCACTGATGAAACGTGACCTGCTTGTGGTCCCGTCCTCCCCCCAGTGGCTGACCAGAAGGTCATGTGGCCATCCTGGCCATCTGGCCCACTGGCCCACAGGATCTTGGGCAGAAAGAAACAGGACACTCAGGCAGCTGGCTTTCTGAGATGTTGAAGAGCAAGCTTTTCGATGGTGCCACGTCCCCCTCTCTGCATACAAATTTGGAGCCTGAAGCTTCGAGAAGCCCACCGGACAGGGGATAGGACAGAAGGGAGAAGCGTTGACAGAGAAGGGAGAAAGGAACCAGTTGGTGGTGCTTGAGACGGACACGGAAAGATGCGCGGTATATGCAAATGAGCCCCGAGGAACAGAAGCACGCTTCTCTGGAGCAGCAAGGGGACCCTGGTGATGCCGTGTTTACGGGCTGGGCTGTGATCCTCACGGTTGGCGGTTTGAAACTGCCAGGAGCTCTGAAGGAGAGAGTCTGGGATTTCTACTCCCACCAGCGGTGACTCTCTCAGAAACCCACAGGGGGTTCCGATGGCACAGAGAGACAGAGCAGCAGAAGAGGAAGGCCCTAGATGGGACAGAGTGACACAGAGGCTGCCACCCTGAGCTCCACCGTGGGAACAATCGTGCAGTGGGCGCCGAACCAGGCGGTGTTTTGTTCAGCCGCACACAGCGCCGCCAAGAGTTGGAACCGGGGCACCCGCCAACCACGTGGAGGCTTGGGGGTGGGGGAGTGGGTGCAGCAGTGATTCCATGGAACCCTTGTCAGCACCCCCAAGGGAGTCCTGAGCTCAATTCCCAGCCGAGACGCCTCGTGCACAGCCAGCATCTATCTGTGGAAGGGGTTTGTGAGTTGCTGTGACCGTGTGCAGGTTTCAGGGGGAGGTTCGAGACTGTGAAGACTAGGAAGAAAGGTCGACCCACCTACTTTTGAATGCCAGTCAGAGAAATCCCTTTGGCTCACAGGTCCATGATCCCTGGGACCGTGCAGGCCAAGAGGAGTGAGTGCTTTGTTCTGTTGAATATGGGTTGTCATGAGGTGGGGGTTGACATCATGGCAACGAACTAACAAACTAACAAGCGAAATAACTAACTGACAAGCTAACTAACTAACTAACTAAGTAAGTAAGTAAGTAACTACAACAGAGCTTCAGAAACCCACAGGGAGTGGGTGAGGAGAGACTGTCCCCTTAGCCTAGACACACAGAATGCATGGACACAGCCATCAGAACATTGCCCGCATCTGTGCTCTGTGAATCTAATTGAACTTCTTGCCTCTCAGACCTGAAAACGGGCTCTGACCAGGAACCCAAACCTCTCAGTCCATCCGCCCACCTTGTCCCTCTTCTCTGCCGAGGAGGAGAGTCTGTGCCAATAGAAAGGACAACGTGAGGCAAGGGGAGATGGTGGTCACTGTGCCACACCACGGCATAGCAAAGCATACAAATGTTTCAGCTTCCTAGGGAGCAAAGATGGATGTCACTCTGAGGACAGACGAAGGTACACCTGACCCAAGCTGGGGCATTTTCTATCATGTCACATGCTTGTGAAGTCTGGACAATGGAAAGGAGAGACCAGAGAAGAATTTCAATGAGAGTGCAGGAGAAGAATATTGAGGACTGTGCACTGCCAGGAGCACAAACAGGTCTGTCTTGGAAGAAGTACAGTCAGGAAGTTCTTTAGCATCAAGGATGGAGAGCCATCACCTGACATACTTTGAGCTTGTCACTGGGAGGGAATGGCTTCTGGAGAGGGACAGCATGCTTGGTAAAATAGAGGGTCAATGAAAAAGAGGGGGACCCTCAGAGAGCTGGGTTGACACAGTAGCTTCAACAATGGGCTCAAATAGTACAGGGATGGTGAGCACGGTGCAGGACTGGGCGGTGTTTCATTGTGTGGCCCGTGGGGTCCTGGAGAATTCACACGTGTATGAAGACACCTGTTTCCACAAGTGAGAATCAGCTCCAGGGCACCTCACAACAGTGAAAGTCATGCTTACGCGTGTTGGGCGGCCGGCCACGAGGTTAGCAGTTCAAAACCATCAGCTGCTCCTCAAAAGAAAGGTGAGGCTTTTTACTCTTGTCCAGAGAGTTATAGTCTTAGAAACCCACACACAGCTTCACCCTGTCCTATGGGGTTTTTATGAGTCTGATGACAGTGAGCTGCTTTTAGTTTGTTACTGAATAGGTTATTACACTCATCTGGCCTACTGCTGTTTTTCAGGGGAAAAAATGACTCAGCATCCCCTTGGCCATTAAAAAATGTCTGTACTAGACAAACAGCCCACCCTAAAGTGTAGGTATCTGGTTCTCCACCTCCCACTTCTGATCACTCTAGTGACGGCCGCCAGAGGGTGGAATCATCTACTCTGTACAGCCGCTGTAGTCTTTGAGCGTGCAATATGAGTATGAAGAAGAGTGAAACGCTGTAAGGATGGCTGAAATGGGATAGAGAGACATGCAGCACTGAGCACCCGCTGTTGGGGACCATGACACCAACAGATGTGCTCCATCAGCAGGGCTGCCACAGACCCTCTATGTGTAAAAAAGGCAACATTGGTGGCATAAAACAAATCAAAGACTGATGGAATGAGGTGTTCTTGTGCCTTCCTGAACTTTCAAAGCCTGAGCCTTGGGAGCTTCCCTCTTGTCTTTCCTCAGAGGAATGCCATGGATTCTGTGGTGGAAGATGAGCACATCGCTGTGCATATCTGGTTTAATCAATTGGGGAGCTTTGGGGAAGAAGGGGGTGGGGATCTTCAAAAAAGTGTATGGAAAAATTCCATTCTCTTTGAATTCCATTATGGAATGACTCATGCTTTTTGACGTCTACTGGTATTGCTCACCCTGTCTTTAGTGTCACCTCAGAGTGAGGACGTTTGAGCCATGTGCAGAAGCTAACGTCTCTTGGAAAATTCACATTTGTATGGAGATATGTGTTTCTAAAAACTATGGTTTGAAGGTGGGGATATTTTTGTACTCCCTTCCCAGCCTAGTAGGAGGGATGGGGGTGCACACTCTTCTGGTCTCTCTCCACAGATGAAGCGCTTCATAAAACCCGCATCCAGATGGGGGACACGCAAAAACTGACAGGTAAAAAAGGGGCAATTACTGAGAGGAACACAGATCATGGAAAGAGGTTTATCAGCAGACCACATCCTCTACATATCGTTTCTATTCTTTTTTTCCTCCCTCCATCAGAGTGGGAAAACGCGGAAGGCCATGGACAGGAACATACCAGAAGCAGAGATCTCAGAATTGCACAAGAGTGCCTGCAGGACTCATCGGAGAAGAGAGCAGGCAGCAAGCGAGGGCAAGCTGGGCTTGAAGTCCTGCCTGTAGTGGCGAGTTCGTGAGGGGGGCCAGCAGCCTCCCCATGCACTCACCCCCTGTGCACTAAGCTGGGATGAATGTGCCAGTCGACAAGGAGTCAAGATTAGGTCAGTGACGTCGAGGTCGTCTCGGGACACACTGCCTGTGTGTGCTGTGGAGCTCAGGGTGGGATGCAGAGAAGTGAACACATACACTTCTTGGAGAGGTGCCGATCAGGAATCTTTGGGGGCGGGTGGCTTGGTTGATTGTCTATCGGCTCTGAACCCACCTACACTGGGTTATGATTCCAGACACCGACATCACTCTGAGTCAAAATGGACCCGATGGCAGTCGGTTTGGTTTTGGGGGGGCTTGGTTGGGTTCTGATTGGAAGCTGATGAGTTTGTGATGGTGACAGATGAGGCCTGCCGGGTGCTCAGAGTCTGGAAGGCACTGAAGGGAGACCCCAAGGCAGGAGGAAGGAAGGAGACGGGGTCATGTTCTGCTTTGAGTTTGAGACATGTCTCTCAAGACACGAAGGAAGAGGCGGACTCTAATCTTTCACTTTAGCTGGTAGTCGCAGCATTCCCCACAGTGACGTCACGGGGTCCCCACGTGAAAATGCGTGCTTGCTGTCTCACTCACCCCGATGGCTGGAATACCCCCTCTCATCACACTGTCTCAGTCTGCTGGGGTTCGGGACCCGAGGAGGACTCATTACCCTGTGCTCTACAGATGACACAACCGTGCTCACTGAAACAAAATTTGGACTTGAGGCACTCGCTGGTGAAAAACAAAGACTGCAGCCTTCAGGATGGCTAACACCTCAATATCCAGAGATCAAAACTACCCTCAACTGCACCACTGAGCAGCAGCACAGTAAGTAGAGAAAGCTGTCAGGAATTTCATTTGACTTGGACGTCCGATCTTGATTTGTCCATTGAAACAGCGGTCAAGAAATTAAACAACACATCGCCTCGGGCCAATCTACTGCACAAGACCTCTTCAAGTTATTATAAAGCAAAGATGCTGTTTTTTCAGTCAAAGGTGGACCTGACCCCTGTCATGGCCTTCCCAACCCCAACCTGTGAAATCTGGACAATGCATAAGGAAGATGGAAGAAGAACTGAAGCCTTTGGATTATAATGTTGGCAAAGATTCTGATGAAATGACAGACGAATGAACATTTCTGTCTTGGATGAAGTTTACCAGAATGCTCCTCAGAAGTGAGGATGGCAAGACTCTCCAGGCCCTGGGGGAAGAACCATCGTGCTTGATAAAGCAGAAGGTCCTTGGAAAAGAAGGAAATGGACTGACCCAGTGGCTGTGACAATGAGCTCAAACATAAAGACAACTGTGAGCACAGTGCCAGACCATACTTCATGTCATTCTGTCATTCAGGGGGTCACTGCATCTGGACTAACTTGATGGCACTGGACAACCACCCCCACCATGGGTGGCAGTCATGCGACGGAACTTAGCAAAACCACTCTTCTCAATTTCTCTATTGCTTTTGCAAAGGGACCCAACTAGAACACTGGCATCCAGATGGGATCAATCACTGGACACTAAGCCCGGAAACACACAGGCGGTCTATAAGCCTCTCACACAAAACCCTGGAACCATGAAAGAGCAAGGATTTCCAGCACATTTCATTTCACCTGACTTTCAGACCCTAGAAAAAGGGCAATAGAAAGAGGGTCCACAGTTTCCAATGGGGGGAGGAGTGGACATGTCAGAGTCCTCCATCTGAGACCATGAGGGGAAGAGGGCTCCTCTTCCTGGACTGGATCAGTTTTTAACAACTCTGTCCCTCACTGATCTCTGGCAGAGACCCCTGGAATTCAGCACTACCCTTGATTACTTGGTCCCAGGAATTGCAGGGAATGTTAGCAAGTCCCCTAAGTTAACAAGCCATATTTCCAAAGTGAAGGAGGGATGAATAGACACAGAAGGGAAAATTCAGTTGGGGGTGTGCTCATGCATGTCTGTGTGCATGTGTGCTGCATATGCAGGCTGAGTATACGCACACACATGCTTGCATGAGGGTCTATGCAAGTGTCTGTGTACATGTAGTGTATGGCTGCATGTTTATGTATATGTGTGTCGAAGTGTGTGCCTGTATGCATGTTCATGTGTGCAAAGGTGTTGGTGTGTGTACGCCAGTGCAAGTGTATGTGTGTGTATGCATGTGTGTACATGGATCTGGGTATATGTGGGTGGGTGGGTGGATAGGTGCATGGATATGGGATTTATGCATGTGTGTATGTCGGTGCAAATATATATGTGCAAGTGTGTGTAATATATGTTTGCATGTGTGTGCTGGTGTTGGTATGTGAGCATAGATGCACTTATCTTTGCAAATGTGTATGTGTATGATGTGTTTATATGCGTTTGTAATGAAGGTACACGTGTTTGTAGACATGTTGTGTGTATAGCCTGAGTATGTTTTATAGATGTATGTGTGTGAGTGCACAGCATGTACACATATTTGTGTTTGGGTGTGTGCTTCTGTGTGTAGCATGTGTGTATGTGCTTGAACATGTGCACACACATTTGGGGTAAAATAAGTCCTCTTCCTACTCAGAGTCCAGTTCCTGGTCCACACCTGTTTTTAGACATGTTAATATTGGCTCCGCCTTCAGATGGCACCTATGTCAGCAAACCAACTCTGACATGCGCACCAGGGGAAAAGACAGTTAGAGGCTTACATACCCTCAAGTCCAGGGGGTGGGTGCCAAGCACGCCGCCACTTGCTGGGCCCCAACAGGAGAGAAAGCAGTCCAGAGAGGAAGAAGCTGGCCTCCCTCTTTATGTCAAGGCTGACATAAAGGGATTCAGTCATCGAAGGGACTGAGGTGGACATGCCCTGAAATCGAAGGACAGCTCATTGGGCTGGCCTCAGAAACTCGGGGCACATCCGCAGCTCTTCAGAGTCAGCTCTCATATTCTCCCTGCTCGAGTTTACGTTGCTTACTGATCAGTACACTGGTGGTTCTGTGCATCTCGCTGGCCACTGACTCACATACAGAAGTCTGCTCACATGCTGGATGGAGGCTGTGCCTTCGGACTTCACAGCTCGTCTGGATTCACAGCAGCAACGGATCAGATGTGCTTTGTACAGTGTCTCCCCCCTCGCTTTTCCTCCATGAGACTGGCTTTTATTCCTTCGGGGTTGGGGGGAGTGGATCTGGGCCCTATTTACAAAATGTCTCCTGTGAGTGTTTTACTGTCTGTGAATTGCTTTGATGGCATTGTATTAAGTTTGGGGTGAATGTTTATAGGACAAGTCAGGTTCCCATCTGATCCTTTACCTATCAATTTTTCTGTTTCATTGGTTACATCGAATACAGTGAGTCTGTGGTCTCGTTAGTTGTTCTGTTGGTTCCTTTACAGCCCCGAGTTCCCCTGCCCCATCATCTTCTCAGCTTTTTTAATAAGAAATGGTCGACCCTTCGGTCTCACCCCGATGGCATTTAGGAAGGGCCATGATCTTCTGAGGACAACCCTTTATTTGGTGGGGCACGCTGCCCTTACAGGAACAGATGATCTCAGGAAAAGGTTTATAAGGCCAGCTCAGGCCAAGAACCTCAGGCGCTCCTCTGTTCTCTTCTGTTTCCTCTTATCTGCCATTGGGGAAAAAAAAGAGAATTTAAAGTTTGCTCCATATTTTTCTTCCACTGTGCCGGGGACCAATGATTGTGACTCTAGGCAGAACGGCCAGTGGTGCTGGCTGGGCACCATCCAGTTCTTCTGCTCTCAGTGAAGATCCTGATGTGGCTCACACCGACTTGTTTCTTCTCTGTCGTCTGGGCTCGCTTCTTAACTGCTTTGCTCCTAAGGAGTCAAGACCCACAGTGTGGTTCTTAAGACCTTAGTCACTACTCCTGTTACTAGAATCTCGAATTCTGTGAAGCATGGCATGCCAATGGGTTGAGTTGTCTCAGGAGACTCTGGGTGTGAGGGATGGTCCCTTTTTTCATACTTACATCAGTGAGTATCCAGTGTTACTGGCACCATTTACTGACAAGTCTGTCTCTAGCCCAGGGAACAGACTTTACTGCTTTGCTGAAAGTCAGTTGATCACGAATGGACTGGGTTCAATGTGAGACCCCTGGTCGATATGTCTCACATCGAAGCAACACTGTGCTGTTTTGATTGCGGTGGTTTGAATGGTAGATTTTGATACTGGGAGCCTTGTATAAAAGGGATGCATTTTGCTTTTCCAGAATGAGAGGCCTGGGCTTGGTCTTTCCATTTGTCTCCACCACTTTGTGAGACCGTGGCTGCAGGTTCCAGAAGGGAATTCTGTGTTTGCCAGAGTGAAGGGAGTTGACGTGATAAACTAGGCCTTGCTTTTCATGTCCTCTGCTGTGGGGGAGCGGCTGTCACATCAACTTTCTTATCCCAGCGTGCAGAAAATTAAACAAAAAAAACCTCTGTGCCATCAACTCAGTGCCGACTCCATGACCCCACTGCCCTGGTGGGTTCTCAAGACTGTAACTATTGATGGGATAGAAAACCCCATCTTTCTTCTGGAAACATGTACAGCCTCCTGCTATGAGAAGATAAAAAACTCAGATGGAAAAGTAAATGAACATTTGGACTAAAGGCTCGCCTGGCTAACACTCGTATAGTTTAAACAGTGACATCTCATCACAGAAGTAACGGCAACTGTTAAATAGCACTCTTCTGAGGGAAGGTGGCCAGTGTAGGAATGAATAATTCACGGGGATGGAAGTCAGCCTAACCTTTGGATCTTATTAATAGAGAGCAGGAAAGGAGAGAGGAGGACACGCAGGAAAAACAACCGAAATGAATGAACTGCCTTGTCATGTTTAGAGAGAAGGCCACCAATTGAGATTTCTCCAAGATGTTCATTAATAATTTAAAAATAGAGGCCTCGAGTGCTTCTGGAAGATAGAAATCAAATGAGGAAGACCGAAAGTAAATTGTGTTCTTTCCAAAGCACTGAATGTATGCATCTGAGAATGAGCAAGAAAATGAAGGCCTGCAAAGGGATGTGATCAATAAAAGGTAGAAAACCAGAATACGAGATAAGGATAATGGTACCCGTTCCGACAAAAATCCATAAATAGTCCCGACTCTTGGAAGAACACGCAAAGGCTCTAACGCAGAGTGAAAGACAAAACGCAGCCAGGGGCGACGAGCAAACAATAGCCGGGAAACTAACCAATATGGAAAAGTTGCGTTCCACATCACCAGCGCAAGACTTGTCATCTGGAAAGACTTTAGAGTGTGAGATGACAAAGGTGTATGAGCAAAGGCATTTGTCCAACCCTCTCCCCGGAGGTCATGGTGAGCACAGTGCTCCATGACTCAAGCTAGGGGAGACCAAGAGGCTCACGCTGACTTTAAAGCCAAGATAAGATGATAAATGGCAAGGGAAGCTGAAGCACTCATCATGCTGTGGCCTCAAGGCCAGGAAAGAGCATGACAGTGCCTCACTGTGAAAGATGGCCATGAATGCCACCCCGCAATTGGCTTAGAAATTGGCCCAGGGGAGCTCAGTTTGCTGTGCAAGCTTTTGTGGAAAAAACAAAACAAAACAAAACACAAACACGGGGGAAATATAATACTTAAAAAGGAAAGTGGTACTTGTAGCAGTTTTCCTGACTGTGAGATGAAACTCAATGCTTGTGAACCATAGAATCCATTCCAAATTGCAGTGACGGCTGCATATCAGGAGTAAAGGGTACTTCACGGCTGATTTTGAAGAGCTCCATGGCCAGGCTTCTTGTTCAAGGCACCCTTGGGTGGTTGCCCATTGGCAGTCTCTTGGTTAACAACTGTGCACCGTGACTGTGCCACTGTGGCGGGCTCCCAAAGCTTGCTGCAGTCTCATGGAGACCCCACACGTACACAGTAGACCCCCTGTCCATCAGATCGCGATTTTGACTCCATCAGATGAAGATGGAAAAGTCGTGCTCTCCAGGATCATCAAGGCTTCACTTTCACGAACCCCTTTTCTCCACGGTCAATAACCAAGCGATTTAGGAAACACACCCTGGACACTCACCATAGCCAACTGTGAAGGACACGTCTCTGGCTGAAGCCATCTGGGGGCTTTGATGAGACAAAGCTCTGTCCCGGTTGAGTGGTCCTCAAAAGAGGTTGGCCTCAGAATGACCTGGAGAACTTGCTAAAACAGAGACACTCAGGAACCACCCCCTTGAGCGTCTGAGTCAGCAGGTCGGGACAAATCCCAGAAGGATGCAAGGGATGAATGAATACATTCAGCTACTGTCCAATCGGTTGGAGGTTCGATTCCACCCAGTAGTGTTTTGAAAAAGAGCCCTAACAATTGACTTTGGGGGGGGGATCAGTGGCTGAAAACCCCTTAGCACCCACTTCTACAGGGTCCCCAGGATTCAGAGTCTGCCCCACAACCATTGTCTAACAAGCATCAGAGTCTCCTCTCCCTCCCTGAAATGAATATTTCCACACGTGTTGCCTGCCTTCTCTTCTTTTTCTAGGTAATAATCATGATCTGGGGGAGCCATCTCTGAGAATCGATGTTTCTAACAAGTTCCCGGGGGATCGTGAGAAACTTTGAGAAACACTGACTGAGATGATATGAGCATCCCCAGTGGGGATGCCAGGTGAAAATGGGTCCCGGCAGGAAGGAGGCACTAGCTCTGGTGTCTCCTCCCTGGCCTGTGGGCCAGACCGTGTTCCCCCTTCCCACCAGAAGCACCGCCACCCCTCTCCCATCCCCATGGTCTCAGAAAGGACTTTGGAGGCACTGGTGGAATCCAGTTGGTTCACACTAGTTCAGCAGAAAATGCACCTAATTTTTGTATGTGGCGTTCGGCAACCTGGTGATTAAAATGGCGCTTGTAACCAGGGTGCTCTCTCAGATGAGCAGCGGCCCAAGGTGGAAATGACAAAGTGATACTCCTTCCTCTTTTTTCTAACGTTCATCTGCCGAACAGCGGTGGTCTGGTAGCGTGTCGAAATACTAAGCTACCTTCTGGCATATCGTTATCTCATACTTAAAGTGGTCAGCAGGGCTGCGAGGTGGTTGTCAGATGATTTGAATCCCACCACTGCTTGGAGGCCTGTCTGCAGCCCAGAGTGGGTGCTGTGTCTAGGTGCACATCAACCTGTGGAGCACAACAACCCAGCCTGTTCTGCTTTCTTCTCTGAGGACGAGGAAGCACTATTTGTGGGCCTCACGGGGCTGTGCAAAGAACGTGGCTTGAATGCCCGCACCAAAACCTCACTCACGCTCAGCGTCATCAGGCACCAGCTTGATGAGCTCGGGTGAATGTCGTGAACTCACCGCACCTTGGTGTCCCTGTTTGAACAATGAAGCTCCCCAGGGACCCTGCTGACCCAAGGTCTAGAATGCCCTGACTCCTGCTTGGATCAAAACTGCCTAGGGGAATCTAGAAGCTCCCTGATGAGCGGAATAGTCAGTCATCTAGCACAGACACTTCTAGCATGTGCACAAGTGTGCGTGCGCGCGCGCGCACACACACACACACCTGGGAGGATTTCAGAGCTGCCAGAGATACCACTATTGCATCAGTCAGGATTCTGTGGTGATATTCAATCTTTTTCCAAGCAATTTCTTGTGGCGAGACCCCTGGGGCTCAGAGCCTGGGGACATAGGAAGTCTGAGAAAAGCAAACGCATCTCAGTGGTGGAAACCAGCAGCCGACCCACAGCTGGGCTCAGCTCCCATGATCCAGTGACCTGGGGGGACTTCACTCACTTTTGGGGCCAAAAGACTGGCATGAGGGTGCTCAGCACTTCCATTGCAGAGCGGTAGGCAGGAGTGGGTCCTACAAAGTGGGACCCAGGGCAGGTCCAGAGCCCCAAGGAAGGAAAAAAGCAGGAGCTGGAAAGAATTCTCTGGGCAGAGGAACCAGTGTGATGGAAGGAGGAAAATGTCTCATCTTTTTGGGGGAAGGGGAAGCTGAGGGGAAGAAGTAATTGAGAGGAGGAGCAACCCAGAGAAGGAGAAGCAGCTGAGAGGAGGAAATGAAAGGAGGAGGAGTTGAGAGGAGGAGCAGCTGAGAGAAGGGGCAGTGGAGAAGGACCAGCTGAGAGAAGGGGCAGCTGAGGGGAAGGAGAAGCTGAGGGGACCGAGAGATCCAGGTGAAGGGACAACTGAGGAAAGGAGGGACAGAGGGTCTGAGGGGAAGGAGGAGGCCAGAGGAAGGGACTGGCTGCAGGAAAGGCAGCATTTACACTGGGCACCTCTGGGGCAGGTGTGTTAAGCCTAGGCCTAACCTGATTCAGCAGCAGACACCAGTCTGCTCCAGAGCCCAGCCTTCAGAAAGGCAGAACTGACCTAGGCCTGAGTCAAGCCCACTGTCATATCCCGTTGGGCCACAAAGGTTGTGTGATAGTGTGGACCCCCAGTCTCCTCCCACCACCATCACACACACACACACACACACACACACACACACACACACACACACCAGCAGACATCTAGAGTCTTCCATCACTGAATCTGCCCTTGATCCACAGGCCCCCTGGAGATCAGAATGTACCAAAAATCAAACAGACTCCTCAGCAGATTTCCCCGAATGTCTCGGGGTGAAACAGGAGAGCTACAATGCCCAACACTCACCAAACCCTCTGCCAGCTGTGCCCACTCATTCTTTCTGACTCTGACCTCATGTCCCCTGGCCTGTCCTCACCTGCCACGCATGCTCCAGGCCTCCCACAAGGTGGCACGCTGGCAGTGAGATTCCAGGGTGAATCTCACCACCACGGCATTTCTGGAGCTCCGATCCACCACCCTGCCTCCCACGTCCCCTCTGGGAAGAAAGACGAGTCTTAGCAGGGAAGAATCGATGCGCTAGAACGAGGGTGCTGGCGAGGAATCCTAAATGTCTCACAGACTGTCAATAGAACAAACCAAACAGTCCTGGAAGAAGTACAGTCAGAATAGTCCTGATAAGCAAGGAAGGTGAGACCTCGCCTCATGTGCTCTGCACAGGCAGGTGATCAGGAGAGACCAGTCCCTGGGAGAATGCTGGAGGAAGAGAGGACTTTTCCACAATTATATCTACTACAAAATATTAAGAAAATATTGGTAACCATTTGCCAGCTCAGAAGCTTAGAGATCTTCTCCCTGAAGGCTCCAGCTAGCAGAGGCCAAAAGATAGGACTGACTCCCTGCTGTGAGGACAATGGGTCACTTCCCCTGAAGCCTGTTAACCAGGACCTGGTCCCAGAGGTAGAGTTCACACACGACAGTTTAATGATCTCTGAAGAATCAAAGTACTAGTCACACCTGTTCCTCCACACTCACCAGGAGCCTGGGGTCTGCTCTTGTCACATGGGACCCCAATAACGTCCCTCTCCTATCACAGTATGTACCCCTAGGTCATGCACCTCCTTACTGTATAACCTATGGGATAACCCTTTCCTGTGATGTATGTCCTTGCCTCTAATTAGGGGCCTGCTATGTCTCCAAAAGATATATATAAAGCTTGGTCAGAATAAAGGAGCGCTCTCGGCTGCCTCTCCTTCCCCTACTCTCCTCCTCTTCCCTTTCTCTCTCTCTCTCTCTCTCTCTCTCTCTCTCTCTCTCTCTCCCTCTCTCTCCCTCTAAGCAGTTTTCCTAGTTGGCAGACGGGGATGGGGCAGGGGTGAGGGATTTCCTGGTTGCCGATATAAACCTGAAACTTAACTTTTGATTGTCATAAAACTTGTTTGGATCACAAACCAGGTTTCGGCTTACGTTCTTTTTTGTGCGGAGCCAAGGACCGAAGTACGCTTCTATTTCCCAAGAGCTCTTACATCACCGTCTTGGAAGGCCACAGGGGCAGTCCCCCTCCTCCCTGCAGGGTCACGAGGCATTGGAGTGGATGGGACGCCTGGGACTTGGGGGGGGGGGGTCTCATTTCGGTCCGTAAGCCCGCCTGGAAGAACTGCGGAACTGGCCCCTAAATCATACTCTCTGAAAGCCATGCTCCTGAGACATTCTCGCGGGGACCTATTTCCTCCTGATTTTTTCGGCTCTGAAGATGCGGCCAACTTGAACGTGGTCAGCAGGGATTGTTCGGCGAGCACTCCGCATCAGATTTGGAAGGATCCCGAGGATTTCCACAAGGGGAGAGATCATATCACCCCCTCAGCACCCTCCAGGACACCTGGCGCGGAATGGTTACAGAATGAGTGATTCCCAGACGGGCGGAATGGATGAACAAGGTGGCCAGCCCTCCATGATTAAGCCAATTAATGCAAGCAAGACTAAACTCAAAACCAAACTCACTGCCATCAAGTCGATTTCAACTCAGCCACCACAGGGCAGGGTAGGACCCTGTGGGTTCCTAAGACTGTAACTCTTTCCTGGAATAGAAAGCCTGGTCTTTTCCTCACAGGTGGGCTGCAGGTTTCAAACTGCTCATCTCAAGACTGGCGGCCCAATGTGTTACCGACGGTATGACCAGGATTCCATTAAGGCAAGCCAGAACCCAGGAAACTAAACAGGAAGTAATTTACTGGAGTGCCCAGAACCTCCAATTGTCATTCGAGGCAGAGGTCTGCTTCTTAAAGTATTTGCTCTCACAACAT
The DNA here is from genome assembly GCA_004026705.1 of Nesogale talazaci. Lineage (NCBI taxonomy): Eukaryota > Metazoa > Chordata > Mammalia > Afrosoricida > Tenrecidae > Nesogale > Nesogale talazaci. Next base: position 8,047 of record PVJH01020429.1, on the reverse strand, counting down.
TCATTTTCTCAGCCCAAGCAGTGTTTAGAGAAAGCTGCCTTCTTTTAAAGAAATATTTTTAGTTCTACTGCTCTCTGAAGCTTTCTTTCTAGCAGCTCCGCGAGTGAGGGGACATTTTGGAAACAACAATTTCAAGCCGTATTGATTTCGGCGACACTTGGTGGACGTGAGTCCGCGGATGATGAATGGGGTCCCACTTACATCTCACCGATGAATCAGGACTTGTAGAAACACCCTGTTTGAAGCAAGGGGAGGGGGAAGACTATTCTCCTTGGGTAACTGGCATCCAAATGGTGACCCACATGGTTGGGGGTTCACTTCCACCCAGCGGCACTGCAGACAGAAGGTCTGTCGAGCTCTTTCGTGAAGATCACTGTCCAGAAGCCCCCGGAAGCTGTTCCCCTAGGCAACGGCACCACTCTAAGTCAACTCCCGGGGTGCACAGCACTCATCTCCGTCACAGTGACTACAGTGACGTTACACTGTCACCTCACAGAAGGAGTCCAACCACAGCTCCTTGGGGAAGGCAATTTCTGGATTAGAACTGGGATCCCCAAGAACCAATAAAGATCATGATGTGAAGACGATAAGATAATTGTCTCTGTAAAACAGAAACAAAAACAAACTCACTGTCATCGAGTTGATGCCAAGCTTAGGGATCCTATAGGACTGAGTTGCAGCCCACTGTGAAACCGTTAATGTCACCAGGTCTCTCTCGAAATGGGATAGGAAATCTACATGGCCAAGAGCAGTGAACGAGACACTCACCGGGGAGGGTGATTAAAAGTGCCTGCCTCTTCTTTTTCTCACTGATTCTCAGACAAATTAAAATAGCACAACCTACCCACAGAATAACCAGCACTCTCTCGATCCAACACACGTAGAATTTAATTGATCTGAGTTTTCTTAAATGTTGTCTACTCTAACGATTTCTGCAATTATCCATTTGTTTCCATAATGGGATGTCACTGCTGAAATACCAACGTACAAAATCTCAGTGTGATCTCACATGTATTTGTTAATTACTGCTTCCTTAAGTACTTTTATTGTGGAAAGGGCTGAATTTACTCCCTAAAATAAATTATAATGACAAGACAAATTAAGTTTATTTATTTGAAATATGAAGTTGTCTATTTAATATTTAAACACCCCCCCCACACACACACCTTTTCCTTCCACCCTCATCCTCTTGAGCCTGGTCACTGTCAGCGTCTGTTTCTTTTAGAATAAAAACCTCTTCTCTTCACTTGTTTACTATGCATCTGTGGTTGCAAGCAATATTTGTCTTTAAGTGATTGCCTAAGAACGCCCAGTAAATTATCTTCCAAATCCACCCATGTCACACGTCGCAATGCAGAGTCAGAAAAAAAAAAAAAAGAAAAGGAGGACACTCAGTAGAATAGATTGAGACAGTGGCTGCGACCATGAGCCCAAACATAGCCGGGTTTGTGAGGAAGCCACAGGGCAGAGCAGTCCTCCCTTCTGTCCTGCATCTGGTCCCTGTGTACAGGAGCCAGGCGCAACAGCACTTCACCTCTAGGAACACACAAGGTCACAGATTTCTCATGGGGAGTGGCTGTGTGGGGAACAACAATTTCTCCCAAGTTGTCTCCCCCAAATACATGCCTGACTTAAGCTGCTAGCTACACGAGGCATATGACTGTACACTTGGACGTCAACTGAAGTAGGTCAGGAGATATTCTCCCAAAGAGTTATCAGCTATCCATAACAGACTTTAGCCCATCCCATCCTATAGTAGGCCCACTTCCCTCTGACAGGCAAAACAATAGAGTACTTCCTTATAGGAGACAAGGAGGTCAAGCCCACCCAAGGATGATCAAGGCTAGGCTGCCATGTTGAGTCTAAGGTCCACCTTTCTTGTCACATGTATGCCCCTAGTCTCTCCCCGTGGTATTGCGTGCACGCTCCTCACTCATCCCCTTCCTGTAATGTGTACATCCCCTTCCTGTGACGTGCCCAAGTAGATTTCTATGCCGGTGAGCCATAAACTGAAGAACTCTCTCTTTCCCCCTCTCGCTCTCTCTCCACATGAACCACTTAAGGGGCTGAAGTGAGCATGCTACCATGAAATGTGTCTGACTCTTGTCACTTCTCTTTCTCATGCTCTCTATGACTGACTTTACTATAATAATTAATAATGACCGCTGTACGACTGCGCCTATCGAATCCGTGATGTCTATATTGGAGGCTGGCTTCCTCTGATAGGACTGGTGGGTTTGAACCACTGACCTTTGGGTGAGCAGCCAAATGCTTGAAGCAGAGCTCCTAGAACAGAAGCTCCATGCCCCCCTGAACGGTAAGTAACTCTGGGCACGGTTGATCCTGGCGACTATGATGCTGGGTGAAGTTCATCAATCACAAAAGGATGACGATATTGTAGAGGACCACGACTATAAGGATTGAGAGCCAAAATCCAGACCAGGACACCCATACGAAAGGGAACAGACTGTGGCAGGAAGGTGAGGAGGGAGGGCTGGGGTGGGAAAAGAAAAAGATTAAAAAGGACCAGGAGAAGGATCAAAACACCATGCAGGTGGGGGTGGGAGGGTTTCTGGGAGACTGTCCCTCTGTTGGCGTGGTGGGCTGTGCCACTGCATGGAGGAGGCTGGTCTCTGTGCATGACCCAGTCGACAAATCAAAGTGAAAAGAAGAAGAAGAATAAAAGAACAAAGTTTAATTTAAAAAAGCAAGAGTCACAGCCTTAAAATTCCTCCAGATTCCTCACTCATCAGACTGAGACACTGGCCTGGGTGGTTACAAAAGAGGAGCAGTCCCATGGACCCTGACATCACTGCTTCTCTCTCTCTCTCTCTCTCTTTCTCTCTCTCTCTCTCTCTCTCTCATACACACACACACACACACACACACACACACACACACACACCCTGCAAACCAAGGGGACTGGCCTTGGAGGTTGCCAAGGGACAGGGGGCAACAGCAAGGACATGTAGATGACCATGCGAGAGAGACAGCAGAGTCATCAGGGCGGAGACTGGGTGGGTCAAGGGAAGGAGGGAAGACTGGTTTGAACGGTGAAGGCTGAATGGATGCTCTGAAATGTGACACCCCACACCCACCATCCAATTAACAATGAAAAAGTTCACTTAAGAATAAACATGAAAACACAGAAGAAGGGCACAGAACCACCCTGGAAGGAGGGCACGTCCAGAGACAATGGCTTTCTGCTGGGGCATTTTTTGTTTCATAAAGGTGTTGTGGCAGTCATGTCCTCGTGTCAGTCTCAGGATTGGGAGTGTGGGGGTGGAGTCTAGCCTGTCAATCTGGAGATAGCCAATGAGGCCTCTGTGTGGGTATGGCTTTCTCCTGAGAATTCTGGGAAATCTGGCCATAATGGAGTTGAGAGATGTATGACTCAGTCTCCTGGAGACAGTCTACTGACAAGACAACATGGCAGCATGCTGATAGACCTCTGGAAACTGAGGAGCCAGAGGAGAGAAGCCACATGAGCTTATGCTGATGGGACCAGATCTCTGAAGGCGGAAAAACCACATACAGTCTCCTGCCAGTGCTGAGATGCTTGAGGAGCTACCGAGAGACCCCTGCCAACACTGAGATGCTTCTACCAGTATGGATACACAAGACTCTGCACCCACTGGCTAGTGATTGTCCTGGAGTCATTGCATGTCTCATGAATCTGAAGACTTTAAACACTGGTAGCAGACATATGGACTAATATCAGATTTGTGGGCTTGGACTAGATTGGGTTGGGATGCTTTCTCAATGTTCCATTTCTTTTGTATATAAACCTCTTCCTTATATACATATGCATGTTTATGAATTTGTTTCTCTAGTCTACCCGGACTAACACAGGTGTCTTTGTTTCCATAGCAATGAGAAAACAAAGAGTAAGTCTGAGGTTGGGGCTGTTCTTGGGGCCTTCAGCTCAGTCACCTGGTGAGGAGTCCCTTTGGCCGGACTCCTTCTCTGCCCAATGGTGCCCGGCTTTGGCCTCCTTCTCTGAGATCAGGCACCACATTCGCCCCCCAGGTGAGGGTTTGGGGGTATATGTGGGTGGTGACCAGGTTGGGGGGGGGGTAGGGGGGATTTGAAGAATCAGGTCTCAGGCCCAGGTCTACTTGCAGGGAAACATTTCCGGTTGTCAAAGGGCCTGTGATTCCTGGGACGCCAGAATGGCCGCCTCCTATGAAGCATGGTCATTTCCCCAAATGTCAAATGGAAATGGAGACGCTACATTAAATAGCGTTTCCATGCAATTAAAATGCATTAAAATACCCATTAAGTCTCACAGACAGGCTGCTCGGTGTTCCAGGCCTGATGAAGCTGTCAGTGTTGTTTTGTTTGGGGTGACCTGAGCACGCAAATGGTGAATGCGTTCCGGGTCACTGAGAGCTGGTCACCCATGTGCCTGGGAAGAGAGACTGACCATCGCCTTGCTCAAAAACAAAACAAACAAGCAAACAAACAAAAGCAGTCGCATGAAAGCCTTGGGAAGCGCAGCTCTACTCTGAGCACGCGTGGCTGCCAGGAGCTGAAATGGACTCACGGCAGCTGGTGAATGGTCAGGGGTGTTGTCCTCTGCTGCCAATGTCCAGTTTAGACTCAGATGACCCTTGACAGCAGCCCTGGTGGGCTTGGGCTGCCTACTGGCTCAGGGCTCCTGTGTGAGGAACCCACCCACGTGCCCATTCTCACCTGCCCTGAATCACTGTGGAGGCTGAGCGATTACGAAATGCCTCAATTAGCACAATGAGGGAGGTAATAGCTCTCTTCTCCCTAGGGGAAAAGCAAGGGAGGAGAAAGGCTCACACAGCCGAGGAATGAGGGAATGAGGGATACATCCTGGCCCTGCAGAATCTCAGGGCGGGCTCCCAAGAAGCCAGCCTGCAAGGGTTCATCTCCAATGAACAGGCAACAGAGCCTGTTCTTGGCCAAGAAGGCTTCCCATAAGGAAGACCAAAAAACCTCAAGGCCACGGTGTCATGTGGGTTGTGATTCGATGAGCCAGCCTTAGTCATGACATCTCCCTAAGGCTCTTTCCAACCCACCTGTCCTTGCCTGTGCCATACTGCTGAGGAGCCTGTGGGACTCAGGGTGGGGGCAGCTCTGTAGTCCCGGGAGGGAGATGCCAGCCTCACCCATCACCTGCCAGTAGGGTATCTCTCTATGTCCTTGGCAAAGAAGCCATGTGGTCGTCAGACGGCAGTGGCAGGCATCTCAGGTTTCAACTGGCTCTGGCCACCACAGGACAGTGACTCTGTTGTTGTTGTCATTGCCACTGAGTCACTTCCAACCCATAGCGCCCTCCTGCACAACAGAACACAGCCTGCCCCATCCTCGCCATTGTTCCGATGCCTGAGCCCCTGTGGTAGCCGCTAGATGGGTCCATTTCCTTGAGGTCCATTTCCTTTTAAGCTACTCCTTTACCCAAGGCAATGTCTTTCTCTAGGAACTGGTCTGGCCTGACAACACGTCGAAAGTGGGTAAGATAAAGTGTCTCCATCCTTGCCTCTAAGGATCGCTCTGACCTGCCTTCTTCCAAGACGGACTTCTTTGGCCTGACAGCTGCCCATGGTATTGTCCATATTCTTTGCCAGCACCCCGGTTCCGATGCATCAATTCTTGATTCAATGTCCACCTTTCACATGCATAGGAGGCCAAGGGAAATGCCCCCTGGCTGGGGCCGGGGCACACCTTAGGGCTCAAAGCAGCAGCCTTGCCTTTTAACTCTTTAAAGAGGTCGCGTGCCATGGATTTCCCGAAGGCAAGGAATCTTTAGGTCTCTGGACCACTGCTTCCGTGAGCGCCGATTGTGGATCCAAACAAGATAAGATCCTTGACAATGGTAAAAGTCGGAATGAAACAAAATGGAATGGCAGAGGGAAGAGCCAAAGATTTCTATTCCTTGCTCCCTGGGGATGGGTGGCGAAGAATCTGTGCTTTGTGAAGACAGTCACACAGGACAAAACCCCGCCGACCGCTTTATCAGGCCCGGAACACCGAGCAGCCTGTCTGTGAAACTTAACGGCATTTAAATTGCATGGAAACGCTATTTAATGCAGTGTCTCCATTTCCATTTGCCATTTGGGGAAATCACCACGCTTCATGGGAGGCGGACAGTCTGGCGTCCCAGGAGTCACAGGCCCTTTGACAACTGGAAATATTTCCTTGCAAGTAGACCTGGGCCTGGGGCCTGGTTCTCCAAATCCCACCCCCCCCAACCTGGTCACCACCCACATACACCCCCAAATGCTCACCTGGGTGGGACGGAGCAACATGGTATCTGATCTCAGAGCAGAACGAGGGCAAAGCCTGGCACCACAGTTCAGAGAAGGAATCCAGCCAGAGGGACCCCTTCCCAGGTGACTGAGCTGAAGGCCCGCAAGGACAGTGGCAATCTCAGACTTACTTTTTGTTTTCTCATTGCTATGCAAACAAAGACACCTTGATGAAACAAAAATGCCCCAGTGGGAAGCGATTGTTTCTGGACATGCCCTCCCTCTAGGGTGGCTCTGTTCCCTTCTTTACTCTGCTTAATGTTTATTCTTAAGTGAATTTTTTATTGTGAATTGGGTGGTGGGTGTGAGGTGTCACATTTCAGAGCATCCATTCAGGTTTCACAGTTCAAACCAGTCTCCCCACCCCCTTGACCCCACCCCAACCTCTGCCCGGATGGCTCTGCTCTCTCTCTCTCTCATGGCCCCCAACCCTCCCTTTCACCCACGTCAGCACCTACATGTCATCGCTGTTGCCCTCTGTCCCTTGGCAACCTCCAAGGTCAGTTCCCTTGGTTTATAAGGTATGTGTGTATGTGTGTGTGTGCGTGTGTGTGTGACATAAGCAGTGATGTCAGGGTCCATGGTACAGCTCCTCCTTTTGTAACCACCCAAACCAGTGTCTCAGTCTGATGGGTGAGGAATCTGGAGGGATTTTAAGGCTGTGACTCTTGCTTTTGAAAAATTAAACTTTGTTCTTTTATTATTATTATTGTTAATTTCATTTTGATTTGTTGACCAGGAGACTGGCCTCATCCATGCAGTGGCACAGCCCACCGCACCAACAGAGCAACAGTCTCCCAGAAGTCCTCCCACCCCAACCTGCATGGTCTTTCGCTCCTTCTCCTGGTCCTTTTTCTGTTTTTGTTTTGTTTTGTTTTGTTTTGGGGGGGCATCACTGCCCTCCGGTGGGAGAGGGAGGCCCAGCCTTGCTCCTGGAGAGCTGCTGCTGGATTTGAATTGCCAAGCCAGTGGGCCGCAGCCCCGCACTCAACCACTATGCCACCAGAGCTCAGCCCTCTCCTGGTCCTTTTTAACCTTTTTCTTTTCCCACCCAGCCCTCCCTCCTCACCTTCCTGCCACAGCCTGCTCCCTTTGGTATGCACGTCCTGGTCTGGGTTTTAGCGATCGATCCTTACAGTCGAGTTCTTCTACAATATCGCCCTTTTGTGGTTGATGGACTTCACTCAGCATCATGCTCTCCAGGGCCAACCATGCTCAGAGTTACTTACCGTTCAGGGGCATGGAGCTTCGGTTCTAGAAGCGCTGCTTAAAGCTTTGGCTGCTCACCCAAAGGTCAGCGGTTCAAACCCACCAGTCACCCCCCATGAGAAAGGTGTGCCTTTCTGCTCCCTCGGAGACTATTGTCAGGTGCTGTGACGTTGGCTCCTCCACCCTGCCACGTCCAGTCCCGCACCCTCCTCATAGCATGGCGATGTCTGAGACCATCGCTGCAGCCACTGGGTCGATCAATCTCGCCGAAGATTGTGTTTGTGATTCATGGACACTCACATGTGTATGACAGAGAACTTTATAACAACGAGTAACTGTATGCTAAGAAGACATCCCAGCCCAGTCCAGAGCAAGTCCCTAAGTCTGATAGTAGCCCATATATCTGATTCCAATCTAGAAATTCCTCTTCAGACTCAGGAAGCACATGCAATGATGCCGAATAAAGAAAGATCACAAGCCAGTGGGTAGAAAGTCTTGTGGATCCGGTGGTGATGGAAGTGTTTTCATGCTGACAGGGGGCTCCAGGGGGCTCCTTCAGC
>PVJH01020428.1:0-40732 GCA_004026705.1 Nesogale talazaci | reverse complement strand
TGCTGAAACAATCAGGAATCAGGCATCAAAGAACAAAAATCAAAATCAATGGACCAATTGACTTCCGATATGATCGCTGAAGACAAATGGATACAGAGGCAAACAGAGTAGGAGAAACAATGGTACCCAACTACCAAATGATTGAATGCCTGGAGTCTCAAAGACTTTAAGATAAACAAGTCGCCGTTCAGAGCAGAAACAGCAAAGTTCACATGGAAGAAGCACACCAGGATGAGTGATCAAGAGGGGCCAAAGGAATCATATCCAGCACCAAATAACAAGAATCACATCATTACGAATGAGGGAGAGAGCAGGGTGGGGACCTACGGTCCACTGGTAGGTAATTGGTCATCCCTTTACAGGGGAGCCACAGGGAGGAGATAGACCAGTCAAGAGGCAGCCGGGCAGTGATGATGCATACAAGTTTCCTCTAGTTCCTGAAGCCTTCCTCATCCTAACTATCATGGTCCCAACTCTACCCTATAAATCCAGATGGATTCAGAAGGTACACTAATAGAAAGGGTAGTTGAAGATATGGGAAAACCAAGACAGATGAGCCCCTTTGGGCCAGTGGTGAGATTGGAGCTCCTGGAGGGGTGGAGAGAAGGTGGGGTAGAGAGATGGAACCAACTGCAAGGATATACACATAAGCTCCTATTGGAAGGATGGGCATCAAAGGAGTGGGTTGGGGAGAGGTTGGGCAGTGTAAGATATGACAGAACAATAATAGTTCATAAAGTATTGCGGGCTCGTGGGGAAGGGAGAGCAGGGGAAGAGAGGAAAGGATGGAAAAGGCGAATCAAGGCCTCAAGGAGAAAGGCGGATGTTTAGAGCATGATGACAGCAACGAACAAGTGAAGGTGCTTGGCACAGTTTGTTTATTTATGTATTGTGAAAAATGATGTACGAGCCCCCAATAAAATGATTTTTAATTAAAAAAAAGTGCCACATGTAGGGGGTGAACTGGAAAGGCTTGAATTGTCATGTACAAAAGGCCTTATTTGTTTGCACATCTCCATGGAGATTAGAAAACTCAGCATTAAAATAATTGGAAATTGTTATGGCTTGATGTGGAATTGCTAATGATTTCTTTTTAACAGAAGGGAATTGATTTAATTTGGAGAATTCAAATGTTTTATTAGTGTTGCTAATAAAATTATCATTAAATATTATTAATACACCAGCATATATATATATAGAATATATATATTCTATATATATATATAGAAATATATATATTTCTATATATATATATAGTGAAATACTATAGGGAGATGAATGAGAAAAAAATAAAAGCCTTGTATCTAACTTGTTAGGTTTGAAAAGGTAGAACTATTCCCTAGTGCAGCCATTTTTGTGTTGTATTTATAAAAGAAATGTATTTTTTTCTCAAAATCTACTAAAGATGAAGGGAGCCAAGAAAAGACTACACTGGATGTAAATAGCTACGTTTTTCACCATGAGCATCAGATGCTAGCAAAGAAATATTGAAAAGGTGCTGCTGCATACTAATATCAAGTTCCCACACTTCTCTTTTGTGTAAAGCACAGCTTACCTACAATGTCACAGACTTGCAGTGTTTCTTCTGAACATTTTATTCCTTACTTTTTTTTAATTTTCCTGTCAATATTCCCCAAAGCTTCATAACTCATTCATAAGGAGCTACCTTTTCTTTAAGCAATGTCTGAGTTCTCTAAGAATTATGCTGACATCACTCTGTTGACAGCTACATTTATGAGTCATTTCAAAATAAAAAATGTTTACCTCATATATTAGCTACAGGCAGTACATATTTGTAAAGAAATGCTGTTGCCATCTAATTTCTCTTTTCTTTTAAACCATTAAGTTCCTTGCTGGTCAGCTTTTAGCTCTTTACTATTTTTCTTATCAACAAAATGTACTCCCGTAGATAGGAACTCATCTGTGCTATTACTGTGTGGATAAAAATTCTAGTGCAAGAAAGCACGGTTGGTACCCTCAACCAATTCCTACTGTGGAATCATAAAATGTCTCTAAACATGTAATCATACTCTCCAGAGGTGGGCTAGAGCAGCCACCAGATTTTAAAAACTCTCATCATGGAAACCTAGGTAGGGACTGGGGTCCACTGAGAAATTTACATACATTTCTTACTAATCACAAGACTTATTTCTTCGATTGTCCTTCAGACCAACTTTCTATTACCTCTGCATTAATGTGCTGTGTCAGTCCAGTTGACTAGAGACTGAGAAACAAATTCATTGGCACTCGTATGTGTGTAAGACAGAGTTTTATATCAAAGAGGAATTGTATATTGTGAAAACATCCCAGCCCAGCCCAGCTCAAGTTCATAATTCAGATATTAGCCCATATGTCTGATACAAGTTCATAAATTCCTCTTTAGACTCACAGAGCACATAAAATGATGCTGAGTGCAGGCAGATCACAGGCTGGTGGCCAGAAAGTTTTGTAGACCCAGTGACAGTTGAAGCCTCTCAATGCTGGTGTGGGTCTCCATGTGGCTCCCCCAGCTCTCTGAGTGGCTCCGCAGCAAGAAAAGGAAGGCAGAGAGACCATGTTCTGCCCGAAGGTAAAAAGAGAGGAAACGCCCAGAATTCTTATGAGAAGCGCACGTCCACAATCAGACTGTGACCTGATTGACACACTAGATCCACCCTTATAGCCTATTTATCAAGTTGACATGAAATTGTGTAACTCCCACACATGCCAAGTGAAAATAAGCTGTTGGATTTAAAAACAAAAACAAAAACAAAGGCTAAAGGGTTGTATGTTTGTATAGTAATAATCATTTGCCTTAGAAATGTTGATCTGATAAACTCAGGTAGCAAAATACATACGATTGAGGTTTGGGATCAATCAATATGGCATAAGCAACATTATTTTGGATAGTAATGAAAATCACAGAATCACAAATGTTTAGATCTGGAAAGCTTGTCTCATATTGTCAAACTGTCTTTATTCCCAGGAAAGAAATGAAAATACAGGAGCATGAATTTACTTATTTGAAATCACACAACCACTTAAAGACTAAACTGGAGCTGGAAACTCAGGCCTCTCGACTAGTCAAATATGGTTTTTGTAGCCACAGTGCACATCGTTGACCAAAAAAGTCATGAGTGAAATATGGCTAATTCATTGCACATAGGCTATATGAAGACACTTGTAGACAGGGCCATTCCTCAACTTGCTACTGACCCCTAGAATGAAATATGGAAGCACACCACTCTTTCACAATTTGCTTACTTGATATTCAGTATATTTTTGTTGTTAGATTTTATCCAGCCAGTTCTGACTCTTGGGAACCCTATGTGCAGCAGAATAAAACACTGCCCAGTGCTGCACATCCTCACAATAATGCCTATGTTTGAGTCCATTGTTGCAACCACTATGTCAGCTCATCTCCTTGTAGAGCTTCTTCTTCCTCAAGGTTCTTCCACTTGACCAGGCTTTTTGATGTCCTTCTTCTAATACCATGTGTCATTATCATAACTTTAACAAGCATCCTGTCTGTACTTTTTCAAGACTCATTTGTTTGTTGCTTTGGTAGTCCATAATAACGTCAACATTTTTAACCAACAAAGCAATTCCAATGCATCTGTTCTACCACCTAATTCTTTCTTATTCACTGGCCATCTTTTGGATTCTCATGACGTGACTGAATACTATGTCTGGGCTCAACTACACCTTAGTCGCCAGAGAGACAGTTAAAAAAACAGAGAGCCAAAAAAGTGAATTCTGAAAATTAGGGCATTCTGGCATATTGCACTTTTTATCTTTTCTTGGATACTAAAAGAATTCCAGTCTTGGAAACTCACAGGGGCAGTTTTACCCAGTCCTATGGTGTCACTATGATTAACAGGAGCTTTTGTTTTTTCTGGTTTCAAGGTCCTTTATAATGCTTCCCTGGAAGCCAGAAATACCTTCTATATATTTTAATTTTCATATATTCACCAGTATAAACCAGGCAACAGAAAAGAAAAAAGTAAAAGTATAAGGAGGGAGATTTATGGGCCACTTCCAATTCTAAAATATCTGCAAGTCCAGAGTTGTCAAGATATATTGTTGCACTTAGTGGATTGCTTTGTCCTTTTATTTATTTTTCTTTATTCCCCATTTTCCTTACCCTCCGCTTCCTTTTCCCCCTTGCCCCCATGTGCTTCTCAGAAATAGTGGAAGTTTGGATTTCTTTAACTCCAGATATAAAAAAACAAAGTAACGACAAACCATAGTAGGCATATTACATGTTTTCATTTTGAACATTGGCAATTTTAAATCACACACAAAGCAATAAAATCGCACCATTCATAAGATAATTGATATTTTAAAAAGAATTAATTTACTGCCCAATAGATGCTGCAGTGTGAAGCAATGGATGAGCCTACAATTGTAGCATGGATGCCCTCCTTCTAACCTGCGCCTCAAAAGTCTTTTTAATCTGTCCCTGTTACTAATTGAGAGAAGGCAGCGATTTTGGAGACTTACTTAGATGAAGGCAATATGCCATCCCTCACACTCAGCCAAACATAACCCTTTTAATTGCTCTCTTTCCCTTTCTGCTATTGACTACCCAGGATAACAGATCATATTATTTTCAGAAAGCACAAAGTCAAGACGCATTTCGGGTCCTCTCTCTGATGTCCTGAGTCTGGGATTTGAAATTAATTATGAGAAACTAGGAGAGGAGTTCATTGTTGTTTCAGTGAAACAAAATCTAAGAGAAACAGTCAATTCGGAAAGAAGAAAAGTCAACAGAATGTCTATTGGTTTGGGGACCAGGCTCAAAGTCCAAGACATGTGGACAGGAGAAGAAAACCTACATCTAATGAGACTGGGGCCCAGGAGTCCCTGGAATGCCCCGTTGGAAGCAAACAAAAAGAGTGGTCTGCTGGGCAGGGGTTACCTCCTACCCTCATCAAGATGGATGGAGAGAAATGGAGTTCAGCTCTGGGGACAGCAATTTAAGGAAAAATCTGGACAAAAACATTTCTCTGATCTGTCATCTTCCCCTTCTCAAAGCTAACACTTAACTTTCTTTTTGAGAAACACATCTGCCTGCCGTTTTTGTCTCTCCATCTTCGTCTGTTCACTGGACCTTTATTTTGCTCCATTTACTCCCTCCAGAAGTGTAAACATGGGAAGAAAGAATGAGTGCAACCCAAACTGATTAGAATCGACTTGGTAAAAGGTTAGAGAAAAAAACAGGATAGGGAGCTATTTGGGTTAATAGTTGTATGGTTCTATAGGCGTATTTATACAAAAATTTTCTTTCACCACTATCATTAGTCTCATTAGCACAAATGTCTGAAACTTGCAGCTCACTCATTTTCTCTGGATGGCAGGAGGGCTGCAGAAAGCTGAAACTAGTCACTCGTATAAGCCTCATTGTAGGACTGCAGACTTTCTGCCAGGGTTCTAGCTTTGAGGTTTCATGTTAAGCTAATTTGTATGTGCATTTTTCTGGGGTGAATGTTGTTGAATTTCATTAGGTTCTCAAAACAATAAAAAAATTTCTTGTCGTCTTACAGCTTCACACGCATCCTATGCCCTAAGCAGTGTTATTCAGGGTCAAAAGATGATTTACTCTGCAATTCCTACATGTGTCTGACATCAAAACGGCCCTCGACCAGATAAAATATACCATTAAAAAAACCAATTTCTTGCTGCATAAGCTTGTTATCTAATGCACCAGGAGGGCACAGTCGTCTTGAAGCTCCAGGTGAATGACAGGAGTGCTATGGAATGCATGCTCTAGTGGGGATCAGTCCTTTGCAGTTTTCCCGAGAAGATGAAGTTCAAGTCACTAGGGTCCAACTGATAATCAGCCATGGTGATGGCACAGACTGGGAGCTGTTTGTTTTATTTCGCATGAGGTCACTCGGAGTTGGGGACTTGCTGGAGAGCAGCTAATGCCACCAGGAAAAATGGACTTCTCTCATGGAGAAAGTACACTCTTATCCTCGTTATCATAACCACCGAGCTTTCCTTGGTGAAAAGATTAAAAACAGCCATCTTTCCCTCTGTTTGGGTGACTGCAGTCTGGTCCAGGATGGATCAGATACCTGCTCCAGACTCACTGAATTTTTAGAAATCTGTGAAGTTTGGTCTGCACTTTTATATTCCTCCAATCTACCTTGAAAATGGCCATAAATGACACCTTGTTACCGGAATGCATCTTCCCTTCCAATAGCTGTCTCGTGGCAGGCATCTGGGTCTTAAGGCGCCGTGCCCGCTCTCCATCTGTCAAATGCACTTAGGCAGGACACTTTTCTTACACTTCAACCGCACTTCAGTGCCTGACCCTCTGTCAAGATTATTGTTTTCAGCTAGCCTGGTGCTTGGCTGACTCCCAGAGTTCTGATAACTACATTTGGAAGGGTATATCTGAAAATGGAGAGGGTCATATAAATTGTATTTAGAAGTGTATACATTTGAAATTTTAATGGGATCCATCCATCACTCCAGGACACCGAAATGATGATTTCATAGATCATGTAATTGTCCTGAACACCATCTCTTGAAAACCTTCATCTGTGAACTTGTAGCTATTTCATTTATTGCAGCTATTTGGGTCATTTAAAATTTAGCCCACTTTTCTCCAGGTGATTTATTTAGTGTTTATAAGTTCATTTGGACATCTTCTTCCATTTTTCCCACCAAAAAAGCATCACCGATGACCTTAGTGGAGGCATCATTTACAGCTAGAAAGGCATATCTGAGAAATGTATTACCTTTAAAGAGTAGGATTCATCATATCTGAGTTCATATGTCTGAGAGCCAAAAAGCCCCATTTCATTTCTAAAGAAAAATTGCTTCTGTCAGTGTAAACAGAATGCATTACCCCCTTTTAATAACCATTCTTAAGTACGCTGCTGTATTACTTTTTCACAGCTGTATTCCAATAAGCTGTAGAGTAATTGCCAGTTCTCCAGTCTAATAGGTTCATTATTCTTTTGCCATAATTGCAGCCATTAAATGTTCAATTGTTAAATTTCCACTCCCACGTTTACTTAGTGTTACATTTTATAATGGGGCATGTCATTACAGCACCCCAGTGGCCATGCTGTTGTTCAAAGTATTTCTAAAAGTCAATGAGATCCCTGTGAAATATGTCTTTGTTTTTGATTTGTTCAGACATTCCCCTCCAACCTTGCCTTTCCCTCTTTTAGACCTTCTGGAAATAGGCTCTTACAAATTGGTGGCTTTTACTAAAAGTTTAAAGACCTGACCTGGGCTGGAAGACATCAAGCTGAACTTTGAATGTCTCAGCACCACTTTCTCATTCTAAGGCGGCGAGGCCCTTCTAACAAGGTGATGGAGGAGAGATTTCACTAAAGAAATTAACACTTATGGCTTAATGGTTTTTTTTTAGGAGCTTTGATTTATCTTTTATCATGTTATATGCGTGGGGCATTTTCATCAAATGAAAGATACATCGATCAGGGGTTATGAGATTGTTAACCTCTGGCTGGTGGTACACATGGTAATAAAGTGGATTTCTTTCCTTGATTGCTTGACATTTCCAGATAGGCCACCTCCTTAGGTCTGGGTTCACCCATTCTGTCTGGCACTACAGATCATGTTACTTTGAGAAATGTTATTGATATAGAACAATCTTTCCCAAAGTGCACCGTCCTGTCCCTTAGGGGGTTGCTGAAATGACCCAGAGGGATGGCAGAGCAGGTCACTACACTTTTGCCTCTATTTTGGCGATTGCGCCCACGTGTTTCATTACTAGGGGAGCGTTGAGTCTTTTAGTTTGGGTTTTGGTTTTTCTGAAAAGGGAGCAGCAAGCCAAATAAATTTTGAGATCTTTGATGTAGATGGATGGGGAAATTCAATCAGATGCCTGCTGGCTTCTTGGTATATTTGTTTTACTTTGGGGTGTCATTTGTGAGGCAAGGTTTTTTTGTTGTTTGAATAAGAAACCTAGCATTTCTTAATTATTTAAACATCAGCCAAAATTTTCATTTAGGTCGTATGTCATTTTTAGACTTTTCTAATCATCAATTCATTAGTTAATCATTTCTTTTAAGGTTTTTTTTTTTCACTTCCATTCATTGCATTAGCTTTTATTTCTTTCAAAGGCTGGGGATAATTTTTACAGTCATTCGGTTAGCATTGTAATTTTGTCTAACTCTAGCTCTATGTTCTTTGGGAATTATCTACACTTTGGAATAGTTTTTATTTTGGTTATCATGTGATGCACAGTATCCAATGTACCATACATTCACTTACTTATGTGCAGACATCCTAGGATCACGCAACATAGTAACTGAAGTGGGTTAGACATCTCTTCATACCCTATCTTTGTGCTACTGTGCTAAACATATCTGCTCACTTGATGCATTCAGTGTGGATTTGTTTATTTTGCCACTTTACAGATAAGGAGACTAAGACTCAGAAAGTTCACACAGAGCCATAACTAACAACTGTTGGCTTCAGACCCTCATTCTTACCTTCTAAGTCACATTGTTGCTTAAAAGAAAGGCTATATATAGAGAAAAGAACTTAGATGCGTTAAGAAGCAGCAAACTATTAAGAACTCTTGAGAATTCCACCACCCTCTTAGGCAGATTGATCAGGAAAACAACTTACTCAAGATAATGGTGCAAAATAGACACCCAGAAAGCAAATTCTCCACTGCGAGGCTTTCTTCCTCATAAACCTGCTCACCAACTAGAAAAAAAAGGACATAACAGTGAAATTGGTCTTATAGAGGTATGCAGTTTATTAGTCCCAATAAGGTTCCTAAAAAATCAACAAGAGAGAGAATATATTTACTATGATGTGCCTATCCTCCGAACTCACTCACTGCTTCAAGGTATTCATGTATTTCACATTTTGGCACTATAAGTTTTGTGCTAAGACTTTGATACGATTTGTTTTGTTAATGAAAGACAAAACAAAACATAAAACAAGTGGTGATCTTTTTGCATAGCGTTATTGGCTTTTCAACGTTCCCAAGAGTGAACCTTTGTTGTCAAGAAAGCAGCCAGCTTTGTCACTTGGGGAAGAGATATATGGAGTAGGATGGTGTTAGTTTAACAATCACTTTCTTTCAAAGCAATGCAGTAAATGTATCTTATTCTTGCAGCACAATGGCCAAAATGAGGGAGAAAGAGCACAACATAGGCAGGGTCGATAAGAGAGCCATATTGTATGATTAACAAAAAGAGGCACATTACCCGGTGAAGTCAAAGGAATTGCCCAGGGAGAATGTGAGTGCAGTGGCTGCAGAAATAATTGGAAGGAGAGTGAAAAGAGAAGTGCGCACCTGTACCAGATAGATTTTCTACTTGTCTCATTAGACATATGATTTAGGGTGGTATGTTTTAGAAAATGGTTAGCTGTCAAAAATTGAAGTAATAAAATTTTGCCAATCATAGAGTGGCTATCACTAGACTTTATTTAGGACAAGATAAAATTAGTTAATCAAGCTTTGGAGATTTTATGAAAGGGTGAGCATAAAGTAAAAGGTTGTCTTTTCTGCTCAAATTCTCTTAAATTCGATATGTCAGAAGGAATTAACCCAATGATAGAAATACATATAAGAGATATGGCTTTTATGTGCTTAATATATTCAAAAGTTTTTATTAAATATCAAAGGATTAGTTCCTATAACAAACATTGTAAGGACTTATGCAAACTAACCATTCTAAATGGCAGGACTTGATAAAGAGTATTTCTCTTGGCTATATAACTATGAAGGTTACAAATGGCTAAACAGAAAGAAATCATATGGTCACTATTTTCATATCATTTATAAATATTGAATAAACTAAAACTTCTATGCTTGTTTTATAAACTAAATATATACACATATATGAAATATGAGAGAGTCAAAAGAAATGACTAACTTGTCCATTCCTGACAAGATAGGAAACTAACCCAGAAGTGATTGCTTTCCTAATCCAATTCTGGAAAAATTGAATTGTAGGAAGTCATGGTCTCAAAACATGCATATTTTAAGGCAATGTGAAATATCACTAGAAAAACATAAGGTAGTATGATCCCAGGGATTTTTTCAGTTGTTGTTGGGTTAGGAGGGGCATGGGAAGAACCTAGACCAAGAAGAGCAAGGAGGTAGGACAAAGTTTTCTTATAGAGTGCTTTGCCCTATCTTTCCTTTTCTAAAGGGAACAGAAAATTTTCACTTTCACCCACCTAACTGGGTTTGTAATCTATTACTGGTCAGGAAATTCAGTCCTTTTCCTATGTATCTTGAATGTTTAGTATTTGAGGACTTCCAGTTGCACCTTTTTACACAACTTAACATTTTTGAAATCACAATTAATCTTACAATTAATTTACAATCACCGTTTGCATAGAATGCAGTCTTCATTTCCTACATATAAGCAAACATGTACACAGTTATTTATATTGTCATGGTTTCAATTAAATAGTGTGCATATTTGGCATTGTATGTGATGACTGTATCTGTCATTTAAATGTCTTTGATATGATGGCACTATTATTAAACTTTAGAAAGAAAAGTTATTGAATGCACAAACAGAAATAGAAACAAAGCAGCACATGCATAAATTTGATATTAATGTAGTAAATTTTTATTGTGGGAAAATAATAAAGTACTGTATTTATTACAAAACAATAACCAAATGTTTAGAAAATGAAAGCAGACACCACAGGCAGGTAAAATTATGTACTCTTTTGTTGCCAGAGAGAGTGCTAAATAATTACTTATCATACATTGTGTTAGTCTGGGTAGACTAGAGAAACAAATTGATAGATATGCATATGGATATAAGGGTACGGCTTATATACAAGTGGAATTGGAATATTGAGAAAGCATCCCAATCCAGTCCAGTTCAAAGTCATAGGCCCAATATTAGCCCATATGCCTGATATCAGTCTATAAAGTCTCCTTCTGATTCACGAAGTCACAGGCCAGTGGGTGCAGAGTCCAGACGCCGGCAGGGGTCTCCCCAAGGCTCCTTGATTCCAGGGCTCAGAGTCCATCAACAGTATCCACTGGTGGTAGAAGCAACTCAGTTGCGGCAGAATCTACACATGGCTTCTCCAGCTTCAGAGGTCCAGTTCCATCAGGGTAAGGCCATGTGGCTTCTCCACTGACTCCTCCAGCTCCTCAGATGCTGCCATCTTGTCTTATCCATAGTTCATTGTCTCTGAACCTAACTCCCAACAACTGGGGAGATAGCTTCTCATCTCCATTAGAGAAATATCATGAGATTTCCCAGAAGCCTCAGGAGAAAGCCATACCCACACAGGGGCCTCATTGGCTATTCAATGGTTTTCTCCAGATTAACAGACCAGACTCCACCCCTACATACCAATGATGAAATTAACATAAGCACATGACCACCACACACCTCAAGCAAGAAGTAAAGTTAAGAGCACATTCCTGAACACTGGGAAGAGAAAATCCTGGGAAACCAAAGATATATTGATAGCAGCCAATTGATACATCATGCAAGACTATTGTGAAGGGGTGTCAGAAACAAATTGGTTGCCATTTTCTCAGGGGTTTTTTTGGTTGCTGTTGCTTTGTGGTTAGATGTTGACGAGTTAATTCCAAGTCATTGTGACCGTATGTACAAAAGCACAAAATATTGCTCCATTGAGCACCTGCCTGCCAGTTCTTATTTTATTGGAGTTCACTGTGCACATCCATCTCATTAAATGGCTTCCTTTTTGTTGACAACCTTCTTCATGACCGGACCGAACTGCTCCAAGGAGCAGTCCATCCAAAGCACACGAAACAAAGGGTGGCACTATTCCATCTAGAGGGCACTTCAGTCTTACTTTCTCCAAGACAGATTTGTTCATTTTTCTAAAAGTCCCTAGAATACTTAATATTCTCTGTCAACACCATACTATAGATGTATCAATTCTTCACCAGTCTCCTTATTCGTTGTCAAGTGCCCCGGTGCATACAAAGCAATTATATCTTAGCTTGAGTCAGTCTTACCTTATTCTAAATGAAATATGTAGAATATTTCTAAATATTCTAAATGAAATATTCACTTTTATCACTTCAAAGATGTCTGATGAAGCAGATTTGTCCAATGCAATCCATCTTTTATTTCTTGACTGCTGCTTCCATGAGTGCTGATTGGAGATAGACGTAAAATGTATCTGGCAGCTTCAGTTATTTCACCACTTATTATGATGCTGCTCATTGGTCCACTTGTGAAGATTTTTGTTTCTTTCTATTGAATTCTAATGTATATTTAAGACTGTAGTCATTGACCTCAATTATTAAGTGCTTCAGGTCTTCTTCACTTTCAGCAAGCAAGGTTTCATCCCCGACACATTGAAGGTTGTACATTTTTTTAATTTTAATTGAGAGCTCATACAACTCATCACAATCCATACATGCACACATTGTGTCAAGCACATTTGTACATTTGCTGCCGTCATCATTCTCAAAACATTTTCTTTCTACTTGAGCCCATGGTATCAGCTTCTCATTTTTCCACTCCCTACCTGCTCGCCCCTCTCATGAATCCTTTATAATTTATAGATTATTTTTCTGTCATATCTTAGACTGTCTGATGTCTCCCTTCACCCACATTTTTGTTGTCCATCCCCCAGGGAGGAGGTTATATGTAGCTCCTTGTAGTCAGTTCCCCTCTTCTACTCTAGCCTCCCTCCACCTTCCTGTTATCGCCTCTCTCAGCACTGCTCCTGACGGGATCATTCACCCTGAATTCCCTGTGTTTCCACTTCCTTTATGTACCAGTGTAAATTCTCTGCTCTACCCAGATTTGGAAGGTAGACTTTATAGGGGCAGGGGCGACTGGTAGCATTTAGGGAATAGAGGAAAGCTGCATGTTTCATCATTGCTATACTGCACGCTGACTGTCTTAGGTCCTACCCAGTACCCTTCTGTAAGGGGACATGCAGTTACCTACATATAGGCTTTGGGTCTCCACTCTGCGCTCCCTCTCATTCATAATGTTTTAGTTATTTTGTTCTTTGATGCCTGATACCTAATTCTATGGGCACTTCCTAATCATACAGGCTGGTATTCTTCTTCCCTGTGGGTTTTTTGCTTCTAAGCTACATGGCCAATTGTTTATCTTCAGGACCTGATACAATATACTTTTGATAACTGGATACCATCAGCTTTCTTCACCACTTTTGCTTATGCACCCATTTTCTTCAGTAATCATGTCGGGAAGGTGAGCATCATGGAAAACCAATTTAATAGAACAAAATTTTCTTGCATTGAGGAAGTCCTTGAATAGAGGCCCAATGCGCATCTGTTGCCTTAATACTAAACCTATTAATATATGCACACAGTCCTATTTCCCATCCTCATATATAAAATATATTTACATATGTACATGCCTTTGCTTAGACCTCTATAAAAGCCCTTTGCCTCCTAGCTCTTTCCTCTATTTCCTTTTACTTTCCTCTCGTCTGGTTATCACTATCAGCCTTCTTTTGGGTTCATCAGTTACTCTCGATTACATTACCCTTGGTCAAATCCTACCAGGCCTCTACACCCTCCTCACCACTGATTCTGGATCACTTGTTTCCTTGTCCCTAGGTTTGTTAACACCACTTACTTTCCCCCAACCTCCCCTTCTCCTGGAACTGTCAGTCCTATTGGTTTCTCTTCCAGATTGTTTATCCAACTTATTTATCTTTCTTATTTATCCATCTTATTTATTTATCCATCTAATTTATCTTATCTAGATAAACCTGTGAAGATCATATACTAATGAGTCTTCCTTCCATGTTGGTGATTAATGCTTTTTGTATTGTCCATTTTAGAAGATTATTTAGAAGATGATTTTCTCGGGATCTAAACTGAACAAATATAAGTAAAGGATACAACTCTGACACACATTTTTCCTGATTTTAAACCATGTGGTGGTGACTTGTTCTATTCAAAATACTGCCTCATTGCCAATAAGCATTATTAGGTGTCTTGTAATTCCCATTCTTCATAATGTTAGCCATGCATTCTTATAATTCACACAGCCAAATGCAAAGACTTTCATGCAAAACCCATCTGGAAAGGATGTCTCTTATTCTATATCCTCTTCTGAAGCTATCTTGAATTTCATCTTGAAGTTTCCTGTGGATGTATTGCTGCAGTCATTTTGTGAATTATCTTCATCAAAATTTTACTTGCAGACAGGAGTATTGCTACTCATTCTGTTGGGTCATCTTTATTTAGAATCAGTACACATAAGCATCTCTTTCAATCAATTGGAATTTCCAAATTTCTTGGCATACATGCCTGAGCACTTCCAGCATTGCATCTGTTAGTTGAATTACTTCAGATGGTATTCTATCAATACATGGAGCATTGCATTTTTTGTCAGTGCCTTCAATGTACTTAGTACTTTTTCCTCCAGTCCCATTATTTCTTGATCATATGCTACCTCTTAAAATGGTCAAACATCCTTTTCAGTGCAGTGACTGTATTCCTTCCATCTTCATGTGATACTTCCTCCACCATTGACTATTTTGCCTAGAGAATCCTTCAATATTTCCATAGGAGGCTGGGCTTTTGTCTTCAATTCTTTCAACTTGAGAAATGCTGGTTGTATTCTTCTCTTTTAATATTCTCTCTAAAAGTCTTTGCCTATTTCACTCAAACTATTCTCTGAAGTTTTCTGTTCAGCTCATTTATTTCATCATTTCCTCCTTTTGCTTTAGCCACTTGTTCAAGAGCAAGTTTCAGAGACCCTTCTGAAATCAATTTTGATCTTTTCTTTCTATCCTGTCTTTCTTTTTCATATAATACCCTTGATTTTGATTTCTTCTTGTATGAAAAGCTTACTGTCATCCCACAACTAGTCTGGTTCCCCATTATCGAATGTAGTGTTCAGCATACCAAATCTGTTTTTGAGATCGCCTCTATATTTTTTCCTTTCTTGATGGTATAACATAGTGCTGATTCTTGCAATTTATAGAATTTTGTAGTTAGTGGTTGCCATCAAGTTGTCGCTGACTCATGATGGTGACCTTGTGCATAACAGAATGAGACCTTGCTTGGAGTTTCACCACACCATTTTCATAATTGTTAGCATGTTTGGTCAGTTTAGCTAAGCTATCTCATTTAGGAGTGTCCTTCATCTACATTGAGCCACTACTTTATCCAATGTGACATCCTTTTCTTAGGGTTGTCATGATGACAAGTCCAAAATAAGCACATGTGGGACACAATGAAAATAATAAGAATTCCAATAATACTATTATCATTGAGCATGAGGTTTGCTAAAAATTGCTATAAACATTTGTATTGGTCAAGAAATAGCTCTAATTTTCTCAGAGTTTTAATCATGATTAGTTATTTAGCTTATCTATTTATAATGTGAGTATTCCCTTCTAATTTATTAATAAAATAAGTTACATTTATTTATTTTTCTAATGGTACATCAACCTAGAATTCTTGCGTTGAACCTATTCCTTCTTCATATTTCTTCATTCTTCATATTTTTTCCAGAATACAATTTATTTCAACTGTTGTTCTAATTTGTGTCCTTGGAATTACCTGCAAATTAATTATATTTTATCTTTTTAACATCCAAAGTTTCTCTGTTAAGGACTACTTCTACCTTCTTAATTTCATTGTGTCATTTCTTTCCTCTTCATCATTCCTGTTTGTTCATTATATTAATCTTTTCAATGAACAAACTTTTGTCTTTTAAATTTTATATTGTAATGGTAAGTGTTCATTATTTTCATTAATGTCTGTAAAATCATTCATTGTTATTTGAGTTTATTTTTGTATTTTTTCTAACTCTCAATATTGACGTTCAGTCAACTGATTTTTAATTTTTCTACTTTTTAAATGTCAACATTTTCTGTTGAATTTCACATTTTTTAAACTGTCAGCTCATTCCCTTTTCTGCTTGTTTGAAGTATTTTCTAATTTTTGTTATTTCTTTTTTTGTCAATGGTTATTATAGAAAGATCCTATTTAAAAGTCCAAATATATAACTTTAAAACCATGGATTTCTAAGACTGTATTTTTATGGGGTGTATTTATATAAATTGAATCCTTAAGTATTTGTTTAGGTTTCTTTCATGAATCAGAAAAAATCATTGTTGGATGTGGTACTCTAGATGTATGTCCATTAAATAAATAAATTTCATTAATGACAATTTAGTTTTATGAGCAATAAGTTAATATAGCAGTGTATTAGACTGGGTTGATTTGAGAAATAAATCAAGGGGCACTCAAAAATATGTGTGTATGATATATATATATATATGAGAGCTTTATATCAAAGAGCAATTGTATATTGAGAAAACATTCCAACTCAGTCCTTACGTCAATATTAGCCCCTAAGTCTATTAGCCCATGGATTTATCTTCATACTCATGTAGCACATGATGCAAAATGCAATGATGTAAAAATGCAGGAAGATCACAGGACGGCAGGTACAACATCTTGTGGATCCAGTGGCAATGAAAGCATCTTAGTGCTGGCCTGGGTTTCCACATTACTCCTCTGGCTCTTCAACAGGAAGGTGAAGCAAAGAGAGAGAGAGGAAATTCCCAGCATCCTTATGAGAAGGCCATGCCCCCAAGGAGGTATCATCGGATTGTGACCTGGTTGACGGGTTAGACTCCACCCCTTCACTCTTAATATTCTCAAATTGACACCACCTTACAAAACTATCACAAGCATTTTGCAATGACCATTAGAGATGAAACAATATGGCAAAGATAATGAATAAGTTACAAATCAAGTGCACCTGACTTTGCTCACACCCTCTCATGATGGGTTGTTTTCAACATCCGTGTTACAGATTTGGCAGCTATAAATAGAATAATTCTGGACTGCTTTCCCCATTCTTCTTTCACCCATGTAAATCTACATGAGATACATATATGGAATTTCCTTTTATTGTGTTTACAAATGTTCTAAAGTGATTAGAAGCAACAATTCCATGTTAATAAGCAGAAAAACTATCACTATCAACATCATAATGAGTAATATCCTGAAATCAGGAAACAATAAAACCATTTATTTGCTAGAAGCTGCTGAAAAAGTCATCAAACTTAAGTATGCAGAGAGTATAAGCATTTCTTTTTTTTTCAAGGCATCACTGCCCTCTGGTAGGAGTGGGAGGCCCAGCCTTGCTGCTGCTGGATTCAAACCGCCAAGCCAGTCGGCCGCAGTCCTGCACTCAACCACTACACTACTGGGGCTCACCCCAGTGTAAGCATTTCTTATCTGAAACTTGCTGAGAAGATTCTGCCAACACTTTACTCCAAGGAAGAAGCTGGAATTACTTTGCCTTTAGTAAGTTGAGATGCAGACAGAAATTTCCTCATGACTTTTTCTTTTATCGGGAAAGCTAATCATATCAACTATTGCTTCAATTCTAAATCCAAGGGATAAGGTATTTTTTCGTCTCCATTCAGTGTGTATAGGAGAAATATGGCAAAAAATACAGTCATAGTAAAATATAAGGTAGATTAGCCTGTAGTCTGCTCCTGAGCATATCCAGACATCATCTTCTGTGAGCTATGCCTAGAGTTTAAGTTTGTGAAACTACTTCCATGAAATTGCATTAACAGCCTATAGATCACCTTTTCAAATTCATGAGCTAAGATGAAGATGTCTTCAACACAACTTGCCTGATGCTTGTAGACTGAAAGAAGAGCATAACGATTGGTACCAGCATTACCATGAGAGAACTGAATGGTCGCACAGTAGGTAAAACAATACCTTGTTTTCACCCCCCATCTTAATTCAACGGATGTATCTCCTAAAAACAGGCAAAGTGGTGCAAACATAAACTCTCTCACACCTCCCTGCCATTGGGTCCATTGCAAGTCCTAGTGACCTCATAGGACCCTCAGAATTTTTAAGGGTACAAGTGTTATTGGAGCAGAAAGCCTCGTTTTCCCCCCTTGGAATGGCCCATGAGTTTGGATTGGTAACCTTTCAGTTAGCAGCCCAACGTGTAACCTATGATGCCCCCAGGGATCCCACAGATTTGATAATTGTCAACGTAAATAAGAAATCAAAGCACCATTTTAAAATTTAAATTTAGACTTGAGGCTGAGCCCTGGTGGTGTAGTGGTTGTGCGCAGGACTGCAGCCCACTGGGTTGGAGGTTCAAATCCAGCAGCAAGGCTGGGCCTCCTACTCCCACCACCAGAGGGCAGTGATGCCCCAAAAACAAAACAAAAAAAATACTAGTAGTAGATTATGATAATTACATTTTAATATTAAATTTTCAGACTGTTCTTCATACCAAAATTAATTATTTTATAATAGCATTCATATTTGGCCTCAGTTTTGGTTGACTATTGATTCCACAAACCTGCCAATATGTACAGTTGGGTTGCCTCCAGAAAATGTTGTAAAGAAACCTCTGTATACGTGCATCCAAGGACACATTTTTAAATGTTCAGATCAACACTGTTCATAATTTTAAAAACTGAAAGCCAAATTACCAACCAATCTTAGATTGAATAAATAGATCATGGTATATCCATTCAATTAAATGCTACTCAGAAGTGAAAACTGATAAAAGTTACAGATATGCACATCAGGAGGGATCAATCCTACACATATAATTTTGCGTCAAAGATTCAAGTTACCAAAGAGGGCATGTGTATGATTTTCTTTGTATAAATTCAAGAGTTGGAATATTAAACAGATAAAATTCAGGATCTCTGGTTCCTCGGGGGATGGCTAAATTGAAGAGGATATGGAAAAGCCTGGTCATTGTCTAGAGCTTTGTCAGGTACTTTGCTAGGTTAGGTGTGGATCTGTAAGTTTCATCATGTAATGATAAGATAAAATGAAAACTAGAGGAGTATGCACAAATTCATTATGACAGTGTGCCAATGAGCCAAGAATTATGATTAGTCCAATTCTGTAGTGCAAGAATTCATGAGAAAATGCAAATCAAAGGAATGATTATTCCTGAAAATGACAATACTTCTTGATAATAGGTACCACTGATGGAATTAAAAAAGACTGTCCCTGTAACCTCTTACCTGGGGCATGGACAATGGGGAAGTGGATGAAAGGAGATATTGAACAGTTGAAATATGAGAACATGATATCAATTTATTAATTATCAAGTGTTTATGAGAGGGGGGTGTAGGGAGGGAAGAGGAAATGAGGAACCAATGCCAATGGCTTAGATGGAAAGCAAATGTTTTGAGAATGATGAGGACAGAGGATGTACAGGCGTGTTTGACACACAGTGGGCTTACTTATGGCTTGTGATGACTTGCCTAAGCCCCCAATAAAAGGATTTTTTTAAAAAGAGAAAGAAATGTATAAAGACCTTCTGCTTTTTTGTTTGTTTGCTTGTTAAACTTTTTCTTGTGCATTGAGTGAAGGACATCCGTTTAAGCTTCAGCAATTTATATACATTTTGTTTCATCTCATTCAAGTGGGTTTTCAGTGTTGAAGACTCATTGCCAAGTGGTTGTTCTAGTTAGTGGAATAATGTACTTTCATTGAAGGTAAAATATGCAACACTTCCTACATTTATTCTGAATCTGAATCCGGTAGGAGCCCAGTAAACATGGAATTAAGGTGGTTTTAAGTAATTAAGTTAAAGAGGGAAGAATGTAGACTCTTCCATTTGTAATCAGTTAGAGACACTATTCCCTCGACAATGATGAAAACTCTTATTTTCTAAAATCTCTGTACACCAACAATAGAGCTTACATTGAAGCAATTGGTGTGTCTTAGTATTTTATTCCAGCATTTCACTTAAAAAACAGCAATTGCAAGAAATCCTTAACAGATTAATAAAATAAACCTGTTTACTTATTTAAATGAAATAAAAATATTTCACACAAAAAAAGAAAGGCTGTAAGTAACGGGAGAACCTGAGCTATTGGTAATATTCTTATGTTAGACAGGGTTCTCTAGAGAAACAAAACCAGCACACCAGTAATTTTCTTTGTATATTTATATAGATAATAGAATATATAAAATAAGAAATAAATAGTTAACCAATCTATAAAGCAGTGCAAATGGCTACGTGCAACTCACTTGTGTGAGACAGCTAGTAGACTGGCAGTCCTTCGAGTCTTGAGCACCGGTGAGTAGTCCTCTGTGGTTCAATTCAGGCTATCTGGCCACAAGCAGCAAACAGCAGAGCAGGACGCCAACAGTCAGCCAGATGACAGAGTCCGACAGTCCCCAGCTCAAGAGATGTATATCCCAGGAGCGTGGCGAAGTAGGGCTTGAAGGATCCTCAACTCACAGCTCCACAGTCCATGATTAGTTGTCCCACGGGTAGTGTTGCTTGGAGGTTGAGGAACAGGACAAATGAGGGAGCTGGCTGGTCTGAAGATTTAAAAGCAAGAGAGCAAGGGCGGGGCTTGCCAAGTCATTTCTATCTCCACCCTTCAATTGATCTCCTGTGTTCACTGGCCATGTTGTCACAACAGACCTACCTATCACAGCTCCAGTTTCCAATTAACATGGTGGTTATTATGCAAGTGTTTGCACCATAATTAATATGTAAATTGCATGTCTGCTTCATATATATTTTGTATATACATAAAATAATTTATAGCACACAAGCTATGAGTAGCCAAAAGCAAAGATATATACAGCCCAAAGATAAATACATATTCAATTGTATGTATTCAACATGTCAGATGGGAGTGCAGGTGGGAGTGCAGGTTCAGGTGGGAGTGGAGATGATAATAATCAATGAAAATGTGGACTCAGCAAAAGGTTTTTTCCAATACTCTAGTGTGTTGCCAATTCTGCTTAAGTTTCATGTCTCTGTAACTGGTGCAAAGAAAACTTTGCATTGGATGTTAAGATTCACATAGTTATGTAGTAACTTTTATTTTAAGAAACAATTTGTACTGCACAAACATGTAGTGATTTTATTTTGCTAAGCCAAAGCAACTATCTCCCCATACATGTCAAGTAGAATTACCTTATAAATTTTCTTTAATCATTTTGTCTCATAGCATGCTATTTTTAAAGCCCCCAATGGTATAGTGTTTAAACGCTCAGCTATTAACTGAAAGATTAGCAGTTTGAACCCAATAGCCAGACTGCTTTATGGCAGAAAGATGAGTCAGTTTGCTTTCATAAAGATGACAACCTTGAAAATTCTTTTATAGGGCCTTTATAAACCACAATAGATGCAGGGGCAATGGATTATCTACTGTTTTATTCCCTTGACTCATTTTGTCTCCACTATATTTTATTTCAATATTCTAGGGCAAGTGAAAAAAATATTGCTACCAGGGTTCCAGTTCAGACAAGCAAAGATTTTTTTTTCCAAACCAAAAATATTTAAACATGTGTCTGTGACCAGGAGACAGCTGCAGACAAATTTCCTCAGTAAACTATTTGATTAGTCTTTGTGTTCTGTCTCAAACAGCATTCTTCATCCTGATTCTATAATTCATTGCAATGACTACACAGACTCGCAGACAATGCTTACAGTATGGGATTTATGAGGCAAGCAACAGGTTGCCATACAGATGAGAAAAGCTCAGAATGTAGAGGTTCATTCAGGATATGTTACAAAGTTCTTTCGGGGCTGCTAAAAATTGCCCAGAGGGCATGCCACTCTACTGCAAGTATCAACCCAAAGGCATTCAACTCACCAAAGATGTCCAACTCGATGTGTCAGTGAACCAACTCCCTGAATGAAGTCTCCAAAAGCAGATTACAAAAGTAAACCACTTTCTGAAAACACTGAATTCCATCTTTGTGAGTCAGCAAACCCTGCTCTTCACAATGATGTTCCCAGAGGCACCCCAGTACACAAACCAGTCTCCTGCTCCAAAGCACTCAGCTTCAACGGCAAGTGGGAAGAAAAACCAGCATTGTGTTTCCTGGTTCTATTGTTTCTGACTCCTGGTTCTATCGCTGTTACCACACAATATATGAAATATAATATATATTTTATATATGTCACAGCTGTTTTTTGGATGAAGTAGTTCACTTCTCTAGAATATGGGAGTCCAGAGGATATTCTCCACTCTTGGCTTTTGCTGGTAGTGTGATCCCCTTCCTGTTATTCAGACAGCTCCTTTTTATACTCATCAGGATGTTGATTCAAGCCTCAACTTGCAATATTAAAAGCTTTTATGGTTAACATTGAATGATGCAGGAAGCATCAAAAGGAAACTGAAAAAATATACAGTCATTGTACTAAAAATAACTAGGTGACACTCCACCAGTTCAGGAAGGAGCATATAAACAAGAGCCAAGGATAGTGAAGCAAGACACTCAATCACCACTGAAACCATTAGTCAAAAACAGGGCTCTGGGAATTGATGGAATACCAGTGAAAATGTTTCAACAAACTGAGGAAGCACTCACCAGTCTATGCCAGTAAATTTAGAAGACAGTTATTTGGCCAACTGAATAGAAGAAATCCATATTTGTACTCTTTTCAAAGAAAAGTGACCTGAGAGAATGCTTGAATTATAGAGCAGTATCTTTAAGATCACATGGAAGCAAAATTTTGTTGAAGATCATGCAACAACAGTTGTAGCAGTACATTAAGAGGGAGCTTCCAGAAATCTAGGTAAGATTCTGAAGAGAGCATAGAATAATGAATATCATAGCTCATGTCAGATGGATCTTGGCTGAAAGAAAAGAATACTAGAACGATGCTTACTTGTGTTGTACAGCGTTTGCAAAGACATTCAACGATGTGGATCATAATTAATCAATAGCCTTGAGAGGATTGGGAGCTCTAGAACATATGACTGTGCTCACCGTGAACATGTGCATGGATCAAGAGGCACTTCTGCTAACTGAAGAAGGCATACTGCATGGTTTTAAATCTGATAGGTGTGCATCAACATACATATTCAATCTGTATGCAGAACAAACCATCAAAAATGGACTATAAGAAGCAGATTGTGGCATCAGGATTGGAGAAAGACTGATGCACAACCTGTGGGACGCAGATGACACAACCTGACTTGTTGAAAGTTAAGAGCACATAAATCATTTACTGATGAAGATCAAGGAGTGGATATTTTAGTACTGATTACAACTGAATCTAAGGAAGATACAAATCTTCACCACTGGACCAATAAGTAACATCATGATAAATGGAGAAAGGTTGAAGTTGTCAAGGATTTGTCTTCCTTGGATGCATAAACTGTTCTCATCAAAGCAGCATGCAAGAGATCAAAAGGCATGCTGCATTAGGTAAATCTGCTGGACAAGACCTCTTTAGAATATTGAAAAGCAAACATGTGTCTTTGAAGAGTAAAGTCTACCTGATCCAAGGCATGGCATTTTCAATTTCCTCCTATGCACGTGAAAACTGAATATTGAATACTGGGTTAGTCCGGGCAGACTAGGGGAACAAATTTCAAACACACGCATATGGATATAAGGAATGGGTTTATATTCAAGAGGAACAGGACATTGAGAAAACACCCTAGTCCAGTCCAGTTCAAAGTCATAAGTCTGATATTAACCCATATCGGTCTATAAAGTCTATAGTCTATTAAGTCTATAAAGTCTCCTTCCGACTCACAAAGTCACAGGTCAGTGGGCGCAGAGTCCCGACGCTGACAGGGATCTCCCCATGGCTCCTTGCTTCCAGGGCTCAGGGTCCATCAACCGCATCCCGTGGTAGCAGAAGCAACTCATTGCTGGCAGAGGCCTCCATGTGGTCGCCCCAGCCTCAGAGGTCCAGCTCCATCAGGGCAAAGCCGTGTGGTCTCTCCACCGGCTACTCCAGCCTCCCAGACACTGCCATCCTGTGTTGTCCGTGATTAATCATCTCCCAGGCCAACTCCCAACAACTGGGGAAGATAGCTTCTCATCTTCACGAGGGAAATATCGCGAGATTTCCCAAAAGTCTCAGGAGAAAGCCATGCCCACTTAGAGGCCTCATTGGCTACTCAATGGTTATCTCCAGATTAACCAGCTAGACTCCACCCCTACATTTCAATCATAAAAGTAACATAAGCACATGACTGCCACAAATACAAAAGACCAAAGACAATCAATGCATCTGAATTGTGGTGCTGATGAAGAATATTGCAAGTACTGTAGGCAAACAAGTTTGTCATAAAATACAGATGGTCAGAATGTTCCTTTGCAGCAAGGATGGCAAGATTTTGTCTCACATACTTTACATATCTTGTCATGAGAGACCAGTCCCTGGACAAGGACTCTGTGCTTGCGAGAGGGACAACAAAGAAGCGAAAGGCTCTCAAGGAGGTGGAGAGACACAGAGGCTGCAGCAAAGGACTAGAGCAGAGAAACACTGGTGAGGCTGGAGAAGGACCGTGTCGTGTTTCCTTCTGTTGAGCATAGAGGCATTATGGATCAGAACCAACTAATGGACGCCTCACAGTGACCACACTACAGCCTCTCAACAATGAGTCACCAGGTGAGATTTATCAGTGTCTTCCTCCACCCTCTCACTCAGAACCTCTCAGGAAAAGGTCATTTGCTGGGAGATACAGAGACGTTGACTAGAAAAGCTACATTAAATAAGTCACTGATCCTGCAGTCTCTTATGATGGCTTTTTTAAAAGCCCGAGCAAAACAGTGATTTCCTGGGAAATCTGCTGGCCCAGTTTTGTTAAAGGTAGAAAGATCATCCCAGAAAGTTATGATAATATTTCCTTCCAGAATCCAGAAAGGTAAGCTAACAGATTTTTCTAAAGGACATGGGATGATTTGGGGGACTTATTATGGAGAAGTTTTAAGAAAATGAAAAACTGCCTTGGTGACCAAAAACCAGAAAAGTGCTAAGGATTTTTTTTTCTATCACAACAATCTATCTGCTTACTCTTGCATGCAAGCATTGCTGTCCTACAATAATTTCCCTAAGAAACCTTATCCCATCCACCCTATAAGCTTAACATTGCCCCTTTAGACATCTTTTTGTTTTCTCAAATTCAAAGAATGCTGGTAAAGAAGAGAAATAAATCCAGGTTGCCAAAACTGTAGCTTTGACATGGTATAAATCAAAGAGTGTGGAAATTTTTAGTTAAGTGGTAGAAAGAAGGAAAAACTGACTTGAGAAGTATATAGCCATAAATGGAGCTGCATCAAAAACAATAGCTTCACATTTTACAATTTTTGAATGAAGTTTTCTACATATTTATAGAAATATCTTTCACTTACCCTCATATATATATCACATTAAATAGATTTATTGGAAAACAGAAAAAAATACACATAAGTCCACTAAATAACAGTATAATATTGTTTTACACATTTTCTTTTAACTCATGTGCATATTTTAAAACCGATGTGATCATGATGTAATTTTTTAATTCCATATTTTTCTCTTAACATTATAACATATACATTTTCCATGCTCATTCTCTGCATCATTATAATTTTAATGGCTTAATAATTTTCTGTACATTTAATGTTCCATAATTTACTAAATGTTTTATACATATGCTGTTTCTCAGGCTCATTTTTTGTGCTTGTTGTTATAAAGCTCTGACCATGAATATTTTCTGTCACATAGAGTTTTTTTTCTTTGCTTCAGTGGAATTATTTCTTTAGGATACATTCCCTGAGGTAATACTCCTGGGGTAAAAACTGTGGTTGTCTTTATAATTTGTGTTTCCTCTTGCTGTGTCACTTTCAAGATTATACTATTGCCACCAGTAATGTACAAAAGTTTCCATTTAAATGTAACAATTCTATATTTGAAAGACCAATCATTGCTGCTATTCTAAATGCATCTTTACCACCCATTACCAGTGTGTTATATGGTGATGGCTTGCATGTTGCTATGCTGGAAGCATATTTGGATTACCAGAAAGATTATCCATGGTGGAAATGCTTTGAGGCCGCTTTAAAACTAAGCTATGAAGATTTAGGAAGGAAGTCTAGTGATCTACTTTCTAATAGAAGCCAAAAAACAAACAAATACCCAAACCCTCTGTGGAAATCATGTGCTTATGTTAATTTTATGATTCAAATGTAGGGGTGGAGTCTAGCCTGTTAATCTGGAGATAGCCATTGAGCAATCAATGAAGCCTCTATGTGGGCATGGGTTTCTCCTGAGACTCCTGGGAAATCTCGCGATATTTCCCTCGTGAAGATGAGAAGCTATCTTCCCCAGTTGTTGCAAGTTAGTCTCAGAGGCGATTAATCATGGACAAGACAAGCTGGCAGCATCCGAGAAGCTGGAAGAGCCAGCAGAAAGATCACACAGCTTTGTCCTGATGGAGAAAGACCTCTGAAGCTGGGGCAGCCAGATGGAGACCTCTGCCAGCGATGAGTTGCTTCGGCTGTGGATGAACCCTGAGCCCTAGAAGCGAGGAGCCATGGGGAGACCCCTGCCAGTGCCGGGATTCTGTACCCACTGACCTGTGACTTCGTGAGTCAGGAGGAGACTTTGTAGACTGATTTCAGGCATATGGGTTAATATCGGATTTATGACTTTGAACTGGACTGGATTGGGATGCCTTCTTAGTGTCACATTCTTTTTGTATATAAAACCTTTCCTTATATCTATATGCGTGTCTATAAAATTTGTTCCTCTAGTCTACGTGGACTAACACACCCTCTATAGATCACAGCAGAATGATCTGAGAATGTGCTGGAAAAGGAGACCCATCGTTTGGAAAGCAATACATGCTGACCACAGCAATGGACTGAAACATGCCAATTATCATGATGATAACATAAGATTGTGTTAGTCCAGGTAGACTAGAAAAACAAATTCATAAACACATATTTGTATAAGAAAGAGTTTTATATACAAGAGCAGTTGAATATTGAGAAAATATCCCAACCCAGTCCAGATCAAATCCATAAGTCCGATATTCATCCATATGTCCAATACCAATCTGTGTAGTCCTCTTCAGCATCATGGAACATATACAATGATGCATGATGCAAGAATATCACAGGCCAGTGGGTGCAAAGTCTTGTGGCTCTAGTGGTGGGAGAAGCATTTCAGGGGTCTCCATGTGGCTTTTCCAACTCAGGACACTAGCATAGTTTCATGTGTCTTGTCAGCAGAGAGTGTCTCGGTTAATGAGAAGAGAAAGAGCAAGAAGGGTCTCCCGCTTCCAAGGAGGAAATAGAGCAATTCCCTGAATTCACAAGAGAAGGCCATGCCTACACAGAGACCTCATTGGTTATGTCCTGATTGATAGGCCAGACGCTACCCCTTCACTTGTAATGCTCTCAAATTAACACCAGATTATGTAACTACCACAAAGGCTAAGTACCTTTTTTTTTCATGTTGTGCAGTGTATTTCCAAGAGTTGGTTCCAACTTGATGGCAACCAATGGCAACAAATTATTGGCTTTTCTATTAGACTTCTTGAAAAATCACAACTTTACGGACTTAAGCCTATCCAAAGTATCTTCACCAACTCTATGGATGATCACCACAATCACTTTGACAGCGTACGGTCAACACCAGAGGTGCTCCCTCCGAGACCACTTTTTCTTCCACTACAGAAACTCATATTGGCTATAGAAAAGCATTTTTTTAAGGCATCACTGCCCTCTGATGGGAGTGGGAGGCCGGCCTTGCTCCTGGAGAGCTGCTGCTGGATTTGACCCGCCAAACCAGTGGGCTGCAGTCCCGCACTCAACCACTATGCCACTGTGGCTCAGCCCTAGAAAAGCATTTTAAAAATAAATATACTATGTATGAGACTCCTGCTTGACTTAAGTTATTTATTTCTGGAGTTTGAAAATCTGCTTAAGATGTTCATCTTCCAAATGATATTTTTCCCCTTGAATATATTTTTTTCCGTTTCTGTATGATGGGGCCCTAAAAAGTTCATGGGAAATTTACATTATTTTTTCATTCAATTTTTCCACAACCTGAAGATATCTCATTTTGGGTGTCTACTTTCTTTCTCTATCAGCTTTTGCCTGTTGTGTTTCTATTTCATCTGTTTTATGATTTGAAAAACATTTTTTTTTCAAAGAAGCTCTTTCTTTCTACCAGGAGTCATTTGAAATTAGCTTGCTGGGCACTGTGATGTTCTGCTATCCTCATTTGAATACATAAAAGTATTATAGTCCAGGACAATGATGCATATTAGTCAAGCCCCAACCTAATCTTTGTCCCAGAGACAGTTCCACCCTGCCTTATCGTAGTGCTCTGTGAAATCCAGTTCTCTGGACCCACCCCAGAACACCTTATCAGGGAGTTCACACACCTGGATGTGGAATCTTACACCAGACAATGCATTGGTGCCAGAAATTTGGAAACAGTCTTGTCTAGTTTTTAAAATTTAACTCCTATAAATTTTCTCCCACACTTTTTTCTTTATTTTAATTTGCAGAACATGTTTAATTTTTCCCCTTAAGAATATACTTTTGCAACTTCTTCAGAGCCTCTATGGCACCATTTCTTAACCTCTGGATCATGACCCCTTTGTGGGGCAAAGGACCCTTTCATAGGGGTGACCTAAGACCATTAGAAAACACATATTTCTGATGGTCTTAGGAACTGAGACATCGTTCCATCTCCAGGGCACCTGCATGCAGATACACCAATGTACCAGTACCCAGGATAAAGACTGTAACCAATGCAACGCCATGCTTCAAAACAAAATTTCATTTATTTTTCATCAGAAATAAATATTTTGCAATATATAATTACATATTGTTTTTGTGATTAATCACTATGCTTTAATTATATTCAATTTGCAATAATGAAAATACATCATGCATACCAGATATTTACATTATAATGTATAACAGTAGCAAAATTACAGTTATGAGGTAGCAACAAAAGTAATTTTATGGTTGGACATCACCACAACATGAAGCACTATATTAAAGGAAGGTTGAGAACCACTGATCTAAGGAAAGAGAACATTCAATAAGCTTTTCAGCCACATGGACACATGCTGACACTGAAAGTAGTCTGTGCTGCTGTCATTGATAAGGACACCAATAAATATGGTTACCAAAGCTTTTACATGAATGATTCATTGGATTTAAAAATAACATCTAGATAAGTTATGTCACCTTCCCTATGTCAGATAAAAGTTTTAAAAATAGAATGCTTTAAAAATAGAATGAAAATGAAACTTGCACTTCAGAAACCATATTCTTACAGAAATTGCAGCATTCAGATTATTTCTAGAGATTTCCTGTTTTCTCATGAAAATCTTGGAAGGAAATTTTCATTCATCAATGCTATCTTTAAGTAGATGTGCTACGTAAACTGGTTTAAACAATAGTCAGGGTCTTCTATAGGCTTGCTTCAATCTTGATGATAGTACATAACATGAGAACAATTCACAAAATGAAAATGGATATTGTAATGCTCCCTTTAACATATTATCACTCTCTAAGATAACTCTTTTGTGCCAGTTTAAAGCTCAAATTAATTTTCATGGGCTATAATACTTATCAAGTAAGTATATGCCATCTCCATATTGGAACTAAGATTTCTTCCTGAAATTTTCTTCTTGTAGTCCTAGATGCAAAATTGAGACCCAATTTCTGAACATTTGTATATGGAATTATAATAATCTGTATGTGTTATAAAGCTCTCTGAGCCTTAATTACTTGCCTACAAAATGGAAACTTTCAGACCATGATTATTGGTAGAATAAATACGAGTGTTAACTAAGAAGTAATTCAGGCCAAGTGGCAGGACTCAAAATGTTCTCCAAATACAATCGTCATGTCAGACTTGGTTGTATGAGAAAGTTTAAGATAGTTACTAGATCAAATGCAGGTATATTAGGGTAAAGACAAGCTTGCGATGACAGAGAATGACTGAGTTGCTGTGGCTCACGAATGTCTGGGGAGGGAAAAAACCCTTTATTTTTTATATTGTATATCAAAAATATCTTTCTAAGTCTTTTCATTAAAACACTTAAATTTTTAATTCACAGTATCATACATTTCTGAATTTCAAGAGAAATAAAATACTAGATGCTTCTAAAGAGATTATAGACAAGTAGGTGTTTGAATACCTAAGATGCATATGTGCATATATTAATAGGTTTAGTATTAAGGTTGCAGATGAACATTGGACTTCCACTCAAAAACTCCCTTAATGCAAGAAAACTTTGTTCTATTAAACTGGCATTCCATGATGCTCACCTTCCTGACATGATAGCTGAAGACAAAATGAGTGTATAAGCAAATGTGATGAGGAAAATTGATTATGCCCAGTTGTCAAAAGATAGAACATCTGCGGTCTTAAAGGCTTGAAAGTAAACAAGTGGTCATATAGCTCAGAAGGAAAAAGCCCACATGGAAGAAGCACACCAATCCGTGTGATCACAAGGTGTTAAACAGATCAGGAATCAGACATCAAGGAACAAAAAATCATGTCATTATGAATTAAGGGGGTTACAGATTGGGAACCCAAAACCCATCTGTAGGAAAATGGACATTCTTTTTGGTTTTTTTGTTTTGTTTCGTTTGGGGGCATCACTGCCCTCTGGTGGTGGGAGTAGAAGGCCCAGCCTTGCTGCTGTATTTGAACCTCCAACC
Source organism: Nesogale talazaci (assembly GCA_004026705.1). NCBI lineage: Eukaryota > Metazoa > Chordata > Mammalia > Afrosoricida > Tenrecidae > Nesogale > Nesogale talazaci. The sequence goes on along the minus strand of PVJH01020428.1, from coordinate 10,335 downwards.
CAGTGGGACACAGTCCTGTGCACAACCACTACGTCACCGGGGCTCAGCATGAAAATGGACATTCTCTTATGGAAGAGTCACACGAGGAGATGAGTCAGTCAGGGTGCAGTATAGTAACAATGAAACTTATGACTTTTCTCTAGTTCTTAAATGCTTCCTTCCCCCCACTGTCATGATCCCAAGTCTACCTTACAAATCCAGGTAGACCAGAGATATACAATGGTAAAGATAGGGACAAGAAACATAAGGAATCCAGGACTGATGACCCCTTCCAGATCAGTGGTGAGAGTGGCAATACCGGGAGGGTGGAGGGAAGATGGGTTAGAAAGGGGAAACAAGTTACAAGGATTTACATACAACATCTTCTCTGGGGGATTCGTCCTGTGCCTCGACCTTCAAGCAGCACTACCCGTGGGACACCTAATGGTGGACTGTATTGCTGTGAGTTGAGATTCCTTCAAGCCCTACTTCGCCATGCTCCTGAGATATACAACTCTTGAACTGGGGACTGTTGGACTCTGTTATCTGGCTGACTGTTGGTGACCTGCTCTGCTGTTTGCTGCCTGTGACCAGATAGCCTTAATTGCTCTACAGAGGACTCCTCAGCGGCTCTCAAGACTTGAAGGACTGCCAGTCTTCTAGCTGTGTCACGCAAGTGAGTTGCACAGAGCAATCTGTACTGCTTTATAGATAGTTCACTGTTTCTTTCTTATCTTATATACTTTTCTCTCTATATAAATATATAAAAAGAATTTCTAGTGTCCTGATTTTTATTTCTCTAAGAGAACCCTGCCTGACACAAGTGGTACCGAGAGTGGGGTGATGCCGGTCAGTGAAAGATATGACAAAATAATAATTTATAAATTATCAATGGTTCATGAGAGTGGAGGAGTAGAGATGGAGGGGGGAAATGAGATGATAGCAAGGGCTCAAGTAGAAAGCAAATGTTTTGAGAATGATGATAGCAACAAATGTACAAATGTGCTTGACACAATGGATGGATGGATGGATTGTGATAAGTTAACTGTCTGAGCCCCCAGTAAAATGATTTTTAAAATAAAATCAAAACTGGGGATAGAAAGAATCACTGTCGACATACTTGGTAGAGACGCAGTAAAACAGAGAAAGACCTTGGACAAGATGGCTGCAACGGTGCGCATAAACTTGAGAACAATCGTGAGGGCAGTGCGACCTAGCAGGGTTTTGTTCTGCTGCTCATAGCATCACTGTGGGTTGGAGCAGATACAATAGCACCTGACAAAATACATTTCCATGGGGATGATCCAAGTAAAATCAAAATCTTGTTAACTTCAGTCTTTTCACTGTCTATTATTGTGGGAACTGGAATACTTCAATCTTAAAGTTGAGTAGTAGTCCATAACTCAAGGCCTTATCTTCATCAGTAAATGCTTTGAATCTTTTTGGTTTCCTCAATCAAACATGTTTTAATTGCATATCAATGATTATTAATGAGCCTTCCTTGCTGTGTTTTGTGTCAGATAGTCCAGCTTTTCAGATTATTTACTCAGCATATAGATTGAATAAGTATGGTAAAATAATCTAGCTCTAAGACACATCTGCTGATTTGAAATAATGCAGTGTCCTCTTGATCTGTTTCAATGAAAGCTTCAAATGTTTTTGCATAGTCAATAAAACACAAGTGAAAATCTTTGTAGTATACTCTGCTTTCAGTCAAGATCAATTAGACGATATCTGTCCGTCCAAGTCCTCTTCTGAATCCAGCTTAACATTTTGGTAGCTCTCTATTGATATTGTCACAAATACTTTGGAACTATCTTCTGCAAAAATGTTCAATGATTTCCATGTTCTGCTAATCAGAATTATTTAATTTTGGTCTGTAATAATAGTTGTATTGAAAGATCTTCTCTGTAGAATATGGACATTGTCTTAACAAAGAAGTATTGTACTTCAAGATAGATCATGAAGTATGCTTGATGTTGAATATGATACCATTCCTTTTGAATATAGCACTCTGACCAAAGTAAACAATATGACTGATCTATCTAGAATGGTCAAAACAAAGGTAATTCAGCTCAATAATGCCTGGATATTGACCTTTACACATTCCAGTTCATTTTTTCACAACTTTCAGTTTTACAAGATTTTTACATACAACTTTCAGTTTTATAAGCTACTACATACACTCCATGTTTCAATTATCCATGGGTGTTTGTAGCTTTTTCTTCTATTTCTGGTTAATATCCTAACAACATGTAAAAGTCCTACTTGATCCCTGTCATTAGGTCCAATTTTGCTTTCAGAAGCTCTTCATCATTTTGAGTACCTTCCAACTCATGGATTCCTCTTCTAACAGTATGTCAGAAAAGGTTCCACGACCAGTTACAAGGTTTTCTTTGGCTAATCCCTGGTGGCTCTGTGGATTAGACATTGGATTTCTCCCAGGTCTATAGTTCAAACCCAACAATAAATCCTTGACAGAAACATGAGGCTGTCTGTATTCATGAACATTATAGTCTGGGCATTGCTATATAAGGTAGCTAGGACTCAGAATTGACTTGTTGGGTTTTAATTTTGGATGTCCTCAGAAGAAAGCTGCCTCTTCTTTCTTCTTAGTCTGTATTAATCTGGACACTCTGCTGAACTCTGTCCATCACAGATGACCTTCGGTATTTAGAATACTGGTAGGATAATTCTTCCATCATCACAGCAATGTGCAAGCCACCACAATATGACAAACTATCTATTGGGTGGTAGAATTTATTTTTAGGACATAGTAATCCTAAACCTAATAACAAAGCTGCTATATACATGAGATCACAAATGGAAAAATCCACTATTATACTTACTAACCACAATTATTGCTCTAATCTTCTATCTTAAGAAATGAAGAAAAAAATCAAATTAAGGAAATAATTAGCAACAAAAATTAAGCAAGTTTGGAAGGAAGGAAATAATTAGATAAGAGCAGAAACTATTAAAAACAAAATAGAAAACAAAGAGAATCAATTATTATAAATGTTTTGGCTCTTAATATGATTATTAAAATTTATGAATCTCTAATCAGACTGAAAAAGTGGGAAATAAGATAGAAGAAACAAATTAATAATATCAGGAATAAATGAAGTGGCATAACCACATATTTTTAAAATGTTAAATATATTTTGTAAATAAATGTGTTAGTTCCCACCCATCATGAATAAGTTTCATTTGACTTGGAAGCAGAAGAAATAGGCAGCTCACTTCTGAGGGATTAGTCACTGAAAAGCTTATGCATAGCAGTGGAACATAGCAGTGTCCAGATAGGAACTTTTCAGGATTAAAGTCACTCAGAATAAAACTAGGGAAGAGCTACTGCCCAGCCACAAAGCAGTTTCAATATTAATGGCATGGATGAAGCAAAACTATTAACCCTCCCTTCATAGGACATGATTCATAATTTGAAGAAACAGCTGCAAACATCCATAGGTAACTAGAAACAGAATATACAAAACACAAATCTAGAAGCTTGGACATTGCCATAAGTTAACTAGAAAGCATAAAGATCTATATTCTAGGCAATGGTGAGCTGAGAAGAATTTGTGTTGGAAAGTTTCAACAGGATATTCCTATGGTTTTCTATACTTGGAATGACAAATTGAAGAGAAATGGTATGGCATTCATCATTAAAAAGAATATTCTAAAATCGATCATGAGTTACACTGCTGTCTGTGATAGAATATCTAAAGTCTTATAAGGAAGATCAGTTAATATGACTATTATTCAAATTTACACCTCAACCACTAAAACCACTGATGAAAGCACTGGAGAATATTGCCAACATTTGCTCTCTGAAATTGATCAAACATGCAATCAAGATACATTAATAAGGGCTGAGCCCCGGTGGCGTAGTGGTTGTGTGCGGGACTGCGACCCACTGGGATGGAGGTTTGATTCCAGCTCCACGGAGCAAAGGCTGGGCCTCCTACTCCCACCCCCTGAGGGCAGTGATGCCCCCCCCCAAAAAAAGATACATTAATAATTACTAGTAATTGGAATGTGAGAATTGGGGGGGGCAGACAAAGAGAATCAAAAGGTGGAAATGAAAGCTCGATAGAAAGAAAGCTAGAGATCACATGATAAATTTTTTAAGACCAGTGAATACTTCATTGCAAAAAACCTGTTTTCAACCACATGAATGATGCAATTATACATGCCGACCTTGCCAGATATATAGGAATAAAATTGACTACATTAGTAGTTACTCGTTGTGTTGCTAATTGAACAGTCAGCAGCTTGAAACCCCCAGCTAATTCATGGAAGAAAGATGGGGCTTTCTACTCTTGTAAAGTGTTACAGGCTCTGAAATTCACTGGGTCAGGTCTGCCCTGTCCTATGTGTTTTCTATTAGTTGGCATTGACTTGATAGCAGAGAGTTTGAATTAGAACATTTTAAAGAGACTATGGAGAAACTTAACAGAGAATGTACAGGAGAAAGATTATTGTTGACATCAGATGGATTTTAACTGACAACTAAATACCATAAAAATGCTTACTTATGTTATATATACATGTAAAGACTTCAACTGTGTGGATCTTAACAAACTATGGATAACCATGCAAAGAACAAGTATTCCAGAACACATCAATGTCCTCATGCAGAGCCTGTACTTAGACAAAGAGGAAGTCATTGAAATAAAACGAGGTGATGTTGCATGGTTTAAATCAGGTAAAGTAGGTGTTAGCATCATCTTCTTTCACCATATCTTTCAATTTATGTGCTAAGCAAGTAACCAAATGTTACAGCCATCAGTAGGGATAGAAACTCAATTCAAAGAAAGCAAAATCCATTTTGTGATGCTCATCTTGTGACATGATTGCTAAGACAACATGGCTGCATAAGGAAATGTGGGCAAGAAAGCTGATGGTGCCTGGCTATCAAAAGATAAAGCATCTGGGGTTAAAGGCTTGAAGATAACCTGCGGCCATCTAGTTGAGAAGCACCAAAACCAACATAGAAAGAGCACACCAGCCTGTGCAATCATGAGGTGTTGATGGGTACAGGTATTAGGCATCTGAGACCCAGAACAAAATCATACCCAATGTGAATGTAGGTGGGGAACATGGAGTGGAGACCCAAAGGCAATCTGGAGACAATTGGACATCCCCTCCCGCAAGAGTCACAAGAAAGAGCTGAGCCAGTTAGGGTGCAGTATAGCACCAATGAAACACACAACTTTCCTCTAGTTCTTAATGCTTCCTTCCACCCACTATCATGACCTTAATTCTATATTACAAATCAGATTAGACCAGACCATGCATACTGGTATAGATAAGAGCCCAAAATACAGGGAATCCAGGATAGATAAACCCCTCACCACCAACAATGAGAGTAGAGGTACCAAGAGGATTAGGAGAAGTGGAATCAATCACAAAGACTGATATATAACCCCCCTCAAGGGGTACAAACAACAGAAAATTGGGTGAAGGGTGACAGAGGACAATGTAAGGATATGAAAATAATAATCTATAATTTATCAAGGGTTCATGAGGGAGAGGATTCAAGGGTTGGGGAGGGAGGGGGAAATGAGGAGCTGATATTAAGGACTCAAGTAGAAAGAAAATGCTTTAAAAATCATGATGGCAGCATATGTGCAAATGTGCTTGACATAATGGATGAATGTATGAATTGTGATAAGAGATATGAATCCCAATAAAAGTGTTTAATAAAAAAGTAATATTCCTTACAGTTGAACCAATTAACAACAAAATTTGAAGTTGTCAGGAGCTCAGTTTTATTTGTATCAGCACTCATGGAAGCAGCAATCCAGAAATTAAAGGACATATTGCTTTGGGCAGGCCATCTCTGTATGACATCTTTAAGCTGTTCAAGAATAAAGATATCACTTTGATGACTAAGATGTGTCCAATCGAGCCCATGGTTTTCTAATTGCCTCACATGCCTTGCCTGTGAAAGCTAGAGCAGAAAGAAGGGCAACTAGATAAGGATTGCTTCATTTGAATGATGGTGTCATTGAAGGACATTGACCGGCTCAGAAAACCAGAAAACTAAGCAAATGTGTGTTAGAGAACATATAGCCAGAATTCTTCTCAGAATTAAGCTTGTGAATCCCAATACATTTTTCTCAGGTTGGGTTTAGTCCAGTAATTGAAAGTTGATTTAATGTCTGAAAATAAATATAATTTATCATATTTGAATCATTAAAGTTAAATTCAATCTTAAAAGACCATATAATAATCTCAATAGACACAGAAAAACATTTAAAATGAAGACCCAGCAAAATTCCATACCGATTCATGATGTTCTGAAAATTAAAAATACTTATATAAAGAAACTCCCTCAAACTAATAGAATATTTATGAAAAATCTGTAGTTAATACATACTTAACTAGGGGAAATTCAGTGCTTTGTCTCTAAGATTAAGACCAGAGTAATAATATATGCCTTAACCATTTCTATGCAAATTATTATAAAAGTCCTATGCAGGAAAATAGTTGAGAAAAATGATAGGCATATATATTGAAAAGGAAAATATAAGACTATCTTTGGTACTATATGACATGATATTCTATGAAGAAAATCCAAATGACATTATATTTAAAAACAATTATTTATAATAAATGAAGTTAGAGATTGTAATTTCAAGACCTGAAATCAATGTATGAAGAAACCAATTCCTCATGTAATGACATGGTAAGGTTGCAAAGACCAGGTTGTCAATTAAAAATCAGTATGAGAAAATGGAGGATGATCACATCAGATCACAAAATATAGGTTGTTTACATTACTCCATAGCTGTCAAGTTATGCCATTAAATAATTGGCAGATTATCTCATTATATAACTGTGAAGGCTCTGAGATTAATGGAACAGCTTCATTGACAAATAAACTTAAAAATCAGTCAGTGTTTTTTCTCACACTGTGGCCTTCCTCACTGCCAATAGCAATGCATGTCATCAATACACAAAATTATTGAACAGTAAATTTTTATGGTGAACTGTTGGGTGAAATTAAAAACAGATTGTTTTTAAGGTGAACTGTTGGGTTGTGAGAAAGCTAATGAATAAGGACTACATGGTGTATATACTAAAAATGCACATTTTGAAATTGAAATAAAAATGAAAACTATGTATAATAACATAAAATGTGGAATGCTTATGAATAAATGTAAAAAATTTAGTGCTAGACCTAGTCTAAAATGTACAAAACCATTGCTGAGAAAAAAATTAGTATCTGAATATATGAAGAAGCATGCCATGTTTCTGAATTTGAAGATTTAATACTAAGAAATCAATTCTCCAAAATGGATTTATAGCTTTATTGCAATCCTAGTATTTCTAAAGAAAATTTGAAGTTGAGTTTATACAAACATATAAAGAACCTAGAGTCATCAAAATAATTTCAAAGAAAAAGTTGGAGGATATTTATCACCTGATCCCAGACATACATAAAACTAAAGTAATCAGATAGTGTTTTGAGGGATAAAAACAACAAGGAAACAAAAGAAGCAAAAACAATTCATTGCCCTCAATTCAATCACAACTCACCTAAGCCTAATGTACACTAGAACTACACCACTGGGCTCTCAGGCTGTAAATCTTTACAGAAAGGACAGTCTCATCACCCTCCAACAGATTAGCTTTGACCCATATCAAATCTATAGACTGGGTTCCATCCTTTATAGTTAGCAGTCAAGCACGTAGCCAGTGTGCCATTAGGATGCCACAGGGGGAGGGAAGGTATTGGGGTAACAAAAGACAAATGAATTAATGGTACAGAATAGAAAGTCCAGCACTAAGTTTACACATATATGAGCATTTGACTTCTGATAAAGGTATCTAGATAATTCACTAGAAAAGGCTAGTCTTTTGAGTGAAGGTGTGAGAGGTGGATTTGTTGTGACAACATGGCCAATGAAGATAGATTTGTTGTGACTACATGACTAATGAAATGTGAGATTAATTCAAGGGCAGAGATATACATGACTCAGCAAGCTTCGCCTTTCTCTCCCTTGCTCTTGGATCTTCGGACCAGCCCACTACCTTGCTTGTCTTGTGCCTCAATTTGCAAGCTACATTATCTGTGGGACACCTAATCCATGGACCGTGTTGCTGTGAGTTGATGTTCCTTCAAGCCCTGCTTCACCACATTACTAAAATGTACATCTCTTGAGCATAGGACTATCGGACCCTGTCATCCAGCTGACTGTTGGTGGCCTGCCTTCCTGTTTGCTGCCTGTGGCCAGATAACCTGAATTGCTCTACAAAGCACTACCTGGTGGTCCTCAAGACTCAGAGGACTGCCAGCTGCCAGCTGTCTCACTCAAGTGAGTTTCGCGGAGCCATCTATACTATTTTATGGATTAGTTAACTTTTTATTTCCTATGTAAGATATATATGTGTGTATATATGTATGTATATATATATATATATATATATATATATATAAGTGTCCTGGTTTGTTTGCTAGATAACCCTGTCTAACACAGTTAGTGTTGGAACGACTGGTTATTTACATGTAGAGAAAATAAAAATGAGTTTTTCATAACAAAGATAAAACTCATTGATGACATTAGTTTCCTATTGCTGCTGTCAGTACAATTGATTTACATTTCACTTCTAGAGATCTCTTTCTCTCACTGCCATTGAGTCGATTCTCACCCATAGCAAATCTGTGCGGTAGGTTAGAAGCACCCCTGTGGGTTTCCAAGACTGTAACTCTTCACAAGAGTAGAAATCTATCTTTCTCCCATGGAGCGACTGGTGGTTTTGATCCATCAACCTTGTACTTATCAGTCTAATGCATAAGCCCTACACCACCAGAACTCCTGAGCCTGGAAATTAGAAGTCATAAAGTGAAGATGTGAGTAAGATTGCATTTGTTTTCCTGGAAGTTCCAAGAGAGAAACTGTTTCATTCCCATTTCTAACCTTGATAGGCTTCTGGTGAACTCTGGTCCAACAGTATTAAAGAGCTTGGCGACTAAGTAAAATGTTGGAGGTTCAAACCTTGCAGCCACACAGAAGAAAGATGTGCCAGACTATGTTGGTAAAAACTGAGAGCATAAGAAACCCCATGGAGCGGTTCTGCTCTGTCTCATTGCTGTGAGTTGAAGTGAACTCAATGGCAATCGGTAGAAAAATGAGTTAGGAAAATCCTACAAAATCCACACAGTTTAACGTTTCATGTATTAATATCCAGTTCATAAATTATCTATAAACACCCATGGTTTCTGCTTCTAGAGATGCTCAGTGAACATCTTCTGACAATATAAGAAATATCCTCAAATCAGAATGGTGTACTGCTTCCTGTCATTTGTACAAGAAAAGCTATGTTTCCATGAATAAAAAGGTATAGCTTCCTATTTCTCTTCCTCACAGCCTTTTCTTTTTCTTATGACAAGATTCTCTGCCTTTCTTGGCTCATCATCCATCCCTCTCTTGCCAAACTCAGCAGGACTATATCTCCTGTGTTAGTCCAGGTAAACTAGAGAAACAAATACATAGCCTTGCATATGGATATAAGGAAAAGGTTTATATACAAGAGGAGTGGGACATTGAGAAAGCATCCCAACCCCGGTCCAGTTCAAAGTCATAAGTCCAATATTAGCCCCTATGCCTGATATCAGTCTATAAAGCCTCCTTTCAACTCACAAAGTCATAGGCCAGTGGGTGCAGAGTCCCGGCACTGGCAGGGATTTCCCCATGACTCCTGGCTTCCAGGGATCAGGATCCATCAACAGCATCCAGTGGTGGTAGAAGCAACTCAGCACTGGCAGGGCTCTCCACATAGCTTCTCCAGTTTCAGAGGTCTGATTCCATCAGGGTAAGGCCATGTGGCTTCTCCTCCGACTCCTTCAGCTCCTCGGAAGCTGCTATCTTGTCTTGTCTTTCGTTCATAGTCCCTGAGACTAACTCCCAACAACTGGAGAGACAGCTTCTCATCTTCACGAGGGAAATATCGTGAGATTTCCCAGAAGTCTCAGGAGAAAGCCATGCCCACCCGGAAGCCTCATTGGCTACTCAATGGCTATCTCCAGATTAACAGGCTAGACTCCACCCCTACATTTCAATCATGTAATTAACATACGCACAAGACCTCCACATCTCCCAATATCACTCTCTCTCCACTGTCACATTTCCTTGTTTTCTGATTCATTCTGACCTCCCTACCTCCCTCTTGTAAGGGGCCTTAGGTTTTCTTAGGTTTTCTCCTAGATAACCCAGAAAATTTTCCCATGTCAAGATTTCTAACTTGAAGAAGGATTTGGTGCTGACAAAAAGAATAACTATGAACTACTGAAACAACAAAACTGTCTTGGAAGAAGTACAGTCAGAATAGAATGTTCCTTAGAGG
>PVJH01020427.1:0-40636 GCA_004026705.1 Nesogale talazaci | reverse complement strand
ATGAATAATGCTCTGGAGAAAAATTCAACAGAAGAGAGAGGGTTTATTATTTCTCTATTTACCGTTCTATTTTTCTTGGCCCAGGTGTGAGGATTTTCCCTTTAAATTGGTGTCTAATTCATTCTGCAGGCCGTAGGCTTTAGCCGTCATCAGCAAGTGCTTCAGTCTTCTTGGCAGGGTTGCACCACCTGCTTGTTAATGACCCTACTCTCCAATCCTGACGCTGCATTCTCCACACTGCCCACTTTCTGAGACTATTTTCATAGCACATAGATGAAGTGTAGTGAAAGGACACAGCTCAATGCATGCTTTTCTGATTCCAAACTGCTCGGTACCCTCTTTTTCTGTCCAAAGGTTGCCTCTTGATCTGAATGCATTCTACTGGCAGGAAGCAGGAGACCAACAGAGAGGTCTGGGAGGTCTGGGGGGCTGGCGCCAATCCCAACTAAGTGGATGGTCTCCCCTCCCCACAGAAGAATTCACTTCAGAGGACAGCACTGAAGCTACAGCTCAGGGGGCGGAAGAGAGTGAAACCCATCCTGGCCCACCAAGCCCTGAGAGGATGACATCCCTGCTCAGAGCAGCCAAAGCAGAGAGAGGGCCCTAAGGCCGGTGGCTCTATGAGACACCACATCCCTCTCTGACCCGCAGCCCACGGGGGACAACACTGGAGGCACGGTGCGGGACACACTCAGGGCGTGCAACGGAACGGCAGGGGGAGCAGAGTAGGGACGTGGCGAGGGCGTACCAAAAACAGACTTTGGGGCCAGGGCGTGACACTCCATCAGACTGAATAGAAAACACTCCTGAAGGTCAACAAACAGATCTTGGCTTACAGGCTTTTCTTTTTTGCTGTTTGTTTGTTGCGGTTTTGCTTTCTCTTATTGGTGAGTTTGGCTCTGTCTTGTTTTTGTGCGTATTATTATCTCTGCAAGTCTATCTAGAGAAAATAGGTGGGATGAACAATCTGGAGGAGAAAACAACAGAGCCAATGGCTCCAGGGGGAGGCGTGCCGGATATTACTGGTTAAGTCCTAATTCAAAAGATGCTGGACTGCCTTCTCTGACTGATTCCCCAACTGAAATGGAATTATCTTCAAGCCACTTTTGTCTGTGCTCTCGGAGTCTCCCTCATAAGACGACAGAACCCCGCGGCTGGCAGAGGAGGGAAGGCCTAGAAGCTGAGAGGTTTGTGTGCGGAAAGAATGACATCATCAGAGTGAGACTGTGTTGGGGAAAGTGGAAAGTGGATCGCCTTCTGCACAGCGGAGGGCATGCCTATGCCGACATTGCCCCCTGGCGGCCAAGTGAGTTGGCTGTGTCCCTCTGCAACAAAAAGGCCCAGTGTGCCGAGCAAGAGAAAACCTGCAATTGCTAATTCTCATTTCCAGGATTGATTTAGGCTCTTCATCCTGAATCAAAAGTATATGGATATAAGTCGCCTGGAAAGGCTCCCTCCTCAGACTTAGTGCTTCTGTGTAAGATTCGGGAAGTGTGGGGTGGGTCTAATAACTGCATTTCAAACAAGCTCCCCAACTGATGCTACTGGCCCAGTGACCATACTTTTTTAGAACTACTGTTCCAGGTTAAAACAATCTGTAGAAGTAAGCTCTTTCCATTAAAAAAAATACTGGCATATTGAGAGGAAGGCAAATTCTCAATTTCACATGAAGAACTTTCTAAGCACATGGAGTACAGAAAGTTACTTGTCTAAAAATTGCTATCTCTGACAGTCAATAATATGCTACATTTAAATGTACAAGAGTCACAGAAGTATTGCTTTACATACGAGAAAGCTTTTGTTTTCTTTTCCATCGGAAGTGGGTCCTATGGATCTGAGAACAGTGATTAGAAAGATGCTTTCTAAAAAACAAATATAGAAGTAAGTAGGATAGTACAGATATTCTGAAAATGTGTTCGAGGGCTGTTTCCCAAAGTTATCAGTCATTTTAGAACTGAGCTGTGCATTTATCTGCTATATAGATGCAGTTCAAAGATTTAAAAAAAAGTAGTGATAATGAAGGTAAAAAGGAGAGGGTATAGCTATGGCCACGGAAAAGGCCTAAAAGCCAACAACAAGCTCAATAGCAACAGGCATCCTCAGTATTCGTTCACAGTGTAACTTAAACGATCACTTCGCATTAAAAAAAAGTTCTTTGGATAAATCCCTGATGCCAGGTCTGAGGCAGCAACATTCTGTCATCCTGACTGCAAACCAAGCCGCAAGCAAAAGGGAATGCGCTGCCATCGCCAGTGCGTCTCACGTAACCCTGTATGACAGGGGAGAACTGCTCCTGTGAATTTCCAAGACCGTGACAGCTTACAGGAGTTGAAAGCCCCATCTTTCTCCAGAGGAGGTGAGAGATGTTTAGAACTGCTGGCCTTGTGAACCGTAGCCCACCGAGCAGCCAATATGCCACTGACAGTACAGAAGCTATCAAAACAATAGGTCAAATGCTCACGACCCTACCACTTGCCAAAGATGCGACGATTTGGGCTTCAACAATAACGCTTATAACAGATTCATCAAACGTGCTCAAACTCATGGGGTCTGTGGGGGTTACGTAATCTGTTGTCAACGTGAGACTGAAGAGTGCTGGGGTGGTGGAATTTAGCCTGTCAATCAGGTTGCAGCGTGATGGCCTCACTTGGAGGCACTAAGGAGATAAACACCTGGCTCGCTGGAGGCGGGACACAGGCCCGCTCCCTGGGAGACCTTCCAGCTGACAAGACACCTGAGCTGTGCTCATGCTAGTGCCCTGAGCTGCAGAAGCCCCACAGAACCCCTGCCAGAACTTAGAGGTTTCCATTGCCACTGGATCCACAAGACTCTCCACCCACTGGCCTGGGGTCTTCCTGAATTCCGTACCACAGCATGTGTTTCCTGAGTCTAAAGAGGATTTTAGAGCTTAGGGTATTGGATTATGGACTTGGTCTGGATTGGGCTGAGATGTTTTCTCAATATTAAACTGCTCTTGCCTTTCTTATACACATCGGAGTGTCTCTCTGAATTTGCTTCTCTAGTCTACCCAGACGAACACAGGATCATATAAGAAATTAAGTCAAAATGTAATCTATAAAATCATTGAAACCTTTATGAACAAAAATTTCAGAATGCGAGGCTACTATTTCATCACATATCCTCCCACGGAGGTCTAAACACTTCAGAAGGAGGTGTTTCCACCTTTCTAACCTTTCTCTAAAGAATTCTACTCTCAAAAAAAAAATTTACATTTTACATCTTGTCAAAACTGCTGTGTTGACATCTTTTGGGGGGGGGGTCAGGGGTGACATATGAAACTCAGATTTTATTTGAATTGAAAATACAGCTTTAAAATTGTATCCAGTTCCGATATTTTAGATCGATAGCCCTTCAGAAACAGTAATGACTCGCTGAGGGTAAAGGGGAAGAGTAGGAAGGGGAGCTGGCAGCAATGTTGACTACATAGCCCCACCCTAGGGGAACGAACAACAGAACTGCAGGTGAACAGATCCATTGGGTGGGTCGAAGATGTGGCAATAGATAAATATCATAATATATAGTAATAAGGGTTCCTGGGGGGTGGGGGGTAAGGGGGAAAAGGAGAGCTGCTATCAAAGATTTCAAGAAGAAAGAAAATGTTTAGAAATTTATGGTGGCAGCAACTGTAATATAATGTTTGATCTAACTGAATTATTGTTATATCATCTGTTAAGTGCTCCTAATAAAATGGTTTTTTTAAAAAAGGTCTTTTGTCATAAATAGTATGAAACTAACTTCTAGATAAGGCAAAAATAAATATTTTTAGGTTAACAGATTTGACTTTGGACTTATTCTTTAAACAAATTTTAGAAGAGTAGAAAAATATACCATTTACAGAAAACAGTATCTACATATGCAGTCAGTGACAGACTTAGGTACATGCTGGCTTCTCAGAAGCAGCTCTCACAGTGTTTTGCTTCATTTTCTTAGATTTTAAATGTGATAAGGAGCCTCCCACAGTCAATCTCAGGAACCAAATAATGCTTTTTAAGTGTCCCTTAACTGCAATGTGAAACTCTACAACATCTGCAGACATACTGAATCTTGCTACAGGAGAGGGCAGTGGCTTTGGTTAAGAAGCTCAGGTGCCCACATGCAAAAGTTAGCTTACCCGACTCATTTGTAGTAACAGCCTCCCCCCTCTTTAGGAATATGACTTGTTTATGACAACTCAATGTTTTCCTTTCCGAGTTCTCCATTTGCAGAAAAGTTCCATCTTTGCACAAGAAATGACAATAGTATCTCTTAATATGACTGAGATCTCAGCAGATACCTTTAAATTCACCATACGTCCTTTACTACACAGCTATACTTCTGGTTCTGGAATTCTAAGGTGCTCAACATCTATATCTATTGACTTCATTTCAGAGTCCACAGCTTTTTCTTGACTTCGTGCTTTTACGATTAGTGCCAAGGTACCTGTATCCCTGTTAGAATGATGTCTTCATTGTCAGCACATTTGTGTCTGTTGGACATTCTGGTGAGGTTCATGTCTGGTAGGCGGCAGTCACCGTAGCTGCTGAAGCCCTTGGAGTGCGCAGTGAGCTAGCTGCAGCAGGGAGATGTAGAGAAGATCCCCAGTTTGAACTACTGTCCCAAGTGGACCTTGCTGATGAAGCCAATGATGCCTCTAGAACTTTTTTCAGGAAGGAATCCTGGGCCAGACACCCCTTGAACATGGCAATGGAGTCGCAATGACGAGGCTACGGGAGAGGGGGGAGGAGGAGACTATAGCCAGCGGAGGAAACTGCACACCCAAAAGACCGTGACCACTTTAACATGTTCCACGGAAACAAAACCAATTCAAATTGTTCCATTTAAATTGTATTTTTTAACTTTTTGTTGTGAATTAGGTGAAGGTTTTACAGAGCAGCGATCAGCTTTACCTTCAACAATCATACACATTTTATTCCAACTCATCCATTGCAGTGTGCCCCCTCTTTCACATGGTGTTTGCTGTTCCCGTTCCTCCTCTTTCCTGACCCTCTAAACTTTGTCATTGAAACCCTGTTCATTTATTTGTTTGTTTGTGGACCTTCACTGCCCTCTGGTGGTCGTGGGAGCCACCCAGGGCTGCTCCTGAGAGCCGCCGCTGGATTTGAACCGAGAAGCCTGCGGGCCGCAATCCTGCACTCAACCACTTACACCACTGGGGCTCAGCCCAGAAACCCTGTTCATTTTAAATGGAGATTTTTATTCTGCAAAAGGAAATCTGAAGGGATGGAGGGGACATAAGTTACTGGTTTGCCAAGGAAATCCTAATAGGGCCACCCTTGAAGAAAGAGGAAGTACATTGCTGTGAATAGGAAAAAATTTCCTAGAGCAACTTTCTTGGCATTCTTCTCACCAATACAATTTTCTTAACATTTATTCATAATAAGCTCCATGACCATTCTTCAAGAAAATCCGTCAAGATTACCACTTTGAAATTAAAAAATACAGTCACTATAACCTTTGGAATTGATCTCTTTGCCTTGAATTGAATTAGCCTAACACATCCTCTCAGAAGTCACTGTTTGGTTTAGACTTGCCCTGTGCCCCCCCAAAACAAACACTTTGATAAAATTAAGACAAGTCTATTACCAAGAGCACTTGTCTGCAACCATCCACTAATTGCACAGACATGTTTAAACACATTCTTATTATTTAAAAAAAAAAATTTTTTTTTTAAAGGCATCACTGCCCTCTGGTAGGAGTGGGAGGCCCAGCTGCTGGATTTGAGCCAGCAAGCCAGTCGGCTGCAGTCCCACATTCAACCACTACGCTACCGGGGCTCAGCCTTAAACACATTTTATAATAGTAGTTTTTTACTTATCTCAGTAGTGGAAGAAAAGAACTTGCTAACTTTGGGAGATGCTAGGGACCTAATTCATTATTTCACAGAATAGTGTTACATAAACATTAAAGGTCAAATAAATAAAGCATTTAGCCTACCTGGCTAACCAAACAGCACCGAAATGAATACACTATTTTAAAAGTACTCTTGGGGCTGAGTGCAGGACTGCGGCCTGAGGTGGTTCAAATCCAGCGGCGGCTCTCAGGAGCAGCGCTGGGTAGCTCCCACGACCACCAGAGGGCAGTGATGCCCCCCAAAACAACAAAACAAAACAAAAAGTATTCTTACTGGGCTGAGCCCTGGTAGCATAACGGTTGTGTGTGGGACTGCAGCCCACTGGGCCGGTGGTTCAAATCCAGCAGCAGCTCTCCAGGAGCAACGCTTGGCTTCCTACTCCCACCAGAGGGCAGTGATGCCCCCCCAAAAAATTCTTATTAACAAAAGAAGAAAAAGGAATCAAGATTTAGATTAGATTATCACTACTTTAAAATTCCTAAAAATAAGGCATGAAGTGAAAACAATTTCCAGTATATCTCTCTCTCTCTCTCTCTCTCTCTCTCTCTCTCTCTCTCTCTCTCTCTCTCTCTCTCACACACACACACACACACACACACACACACACAAGGCATTAAGTGTCTCTTGGTGAAAATCACATCACTACCTATGTACTCCTAGTATTTCCAATGAACAAAACCAATTCTAAAGCCACTGGATCTAGCAAACAATTCACAGGAAATTAATAAAATAGAAGAAACATGTTCGGGGCTGAGCCCTGATGGTGTAAGTGGTGGAGTGTGGGACTGCGGCCCGCGGGCTTGGCGGTTCAAATCCAGCACCAGCACTCAGGAGCAGGGTTGGGTAGCGCCCATGACCACCAGAGGGCAGTGATGCCCTTCCCCCCCCCAAAAAAAGAAACATGCTGAACACCAAGAGTATGCAAACATATTATAGGAGATAGACAATACGAAACCATGTATGTCTTCAACAAGGAAACAGAAAAGAGGGAGAAAGGGAATGAGGACCTGCATATTCAAAGATTTTTTTAATACATACACACCTGTGGGGGTATATACAAATCTAACCCTAACACTATACACCGACATGGCTAGGTTCTGGTGACCGGATTGCTACATGCACTGTGTGAAAATGGAGGATGACTATATTAAACAATGAAACAGAGGAGACAGCATCATTACACAATTGTATTCTACAACTGTTGTCATCTGCCATCAAGCTGGTTCTGCTTCATAGTGCCTGATTGGATTGAATGATTAATCAAAAGGGAACGACAACAAAACCAACACATCTATTTATTTGTTCATTTGTTTTGCGGGGTTTTTTTGTGTGTGTTTTTGGGGCATCACTGCCTTCCAGCGGTGGGAGTAGGAGGCCCAGACTTGCTGCTGGATTTGAACCTCCAACCCAGTGGGCCACAGTCCCATGCACAACCCCTATGCCACCGGGGCTCATGTATTTTAACACAAGATACACATGTATTTTAACCTCTTTGCTGGTGGTTATGATCCGATTTGGGAATAGGCCGTTGCTATGGGTAACTGGAGTCCTGGTGGCAGTGGTTACGAGTTGGGCCACAATCCACAAGGCGGACATTAGAAGTTGCCAGCAGCTTGTGGGAGAAAGACGGTGCTTTTGACTCCCACGGAGAGTTAGTCTCCGAAACCCACAGGCGCAGTCCTACCCCGTCCTGTAGGGCTGCTGTGAGTTAGCTTTGAATTTATAGGCGACAAAGACAGGCAGGATTAATGTGGAGTATACGCTTTTGAGATATGAGAGATTAAACAAGCCAGCAGAGCCTGGAGAGGATAAGATCCGAGAGACATCTAGAGAGCTCCAGGAAATTAGAAAGCAGAAGCTGAAGAGATGCAGCGACAAAGACCTTGCTCCAGGGCTGAGAGGAAAATAGATCTGTCCCCAGGGCCCTGGTGGTGTACTGGTTCATTGTTGGGGATACGTAGTTCAAATCCACCAGCCTCTCTAAGGAAGATAGGTGAGGCTTTCTCCTCCAGTAAAAACGTCACCACAAAGGATATCCAAACGGCCAAAGAGTCTATAAAAACTACTCAACATCATGAGCCATCCAGAAGAGGGAAATTTAAACGACAATGAGATACAATCTCATGCCAATTAGGATGATTTTTTTAAAAAGGAAAGATACAGACACACAATGAAATACTATTCAGACAATAAGAGAAATATATGCTCAACCTAGAACAGGGGTTTCTCAACCTTCCTAATGCCGCATGCAACCCTTTAATGCAGTACCTCATGTTGTGACCCCCCCCAACCATAAATTTATTTTCGTTGCTACTTCATAACTGTCATTTGGTCACTGTGATGAATCATAATGTCAATATCTAATATGCAGGATGTATTAGGTGACTCCTGTGCTTGGGAAGGTTCTCTCTGGTCACAGTGAATTTTCTTGTAAAAGCGGGCTTGCTCTAACCTCGCTTTATCTGATGGCCAGTTTAAGAGAACAGCGTAGGGTTGTGAAATTTTGTTTCCTGCTAAGGAGAAATGGCGCAGAAATTGTTGTGTTGTTTAACATAGCCTACAAGGACAGCGCTGTGGGAAAAAGTCAGGTGTCAGAATGGTTTTCTCATTTCGAAAAAGGTAAAATGCCGACTGATGGTAAACCTCGTTCTGGATGTCCCTCAACTTCCTGAATGGATGAAAATGTCGACTTGAAAATGTCGACCTGCCAGAGGGCAGTGATGCCCCCCCAAAAAAAAAATTTAAAAAAAAAGTTGACTTGTAGTGCATTTGGAGTTCTTTCCACCAGGTCAGACAGTTAATCAAGCTTTCTATTTAGAGGTTCTGAAAAGATTACATATCAGGGGGGAGAGGGGAGTCTGATTTATGGCAGACTGGTTTTGCTACCATGGTAACGCACCTGCTCGTGCAGGCATCTCAGCATGCCAGTTTTGGGCAAAAAACAGCATGCCTCTCTTGCTCCACACACCACACTCAAGTGACCCTGCTTCATGGGACTTCTTTTTGTTTCTGCAAATGCAGAGGGACAGGAAAGGACAGTGATCTGACCTCAAGGAAAGTGCTGTCAGCCATCCAACCAGATGAATTTGAAAAAATTTTCCCGGAATGGAATCGCTGGGTTGATAAATGCATTAAGTGTAATGGAGAGTACTTTGAAGGTTATAAGGTTGTTTTGTAAAAAAGTTTCAAAAGATAGCTTTGAAAAAAAATCCAGTTTTGGGGGGATACGCCCATGTAGTCCAGCTCCTTCTAGATTAGCAATTCTCATTCCTTCATATATTGTGCTGAGTGAAGTAAGTCAGTCATAAAAGGTAATAAAAATGTATGAAGGACAAAGTTTCTTAGCAGTTAGCGGAGACAAGAGGAGGGGATAAGTGAGTGCTAACAGAGATGAAAATATCTCACCAATTAAATGTAGCATATTACAGCACACTATGTCAATAAAGTATATACCTGTAAAAAGTTACTTGGCAGAATTTGTGCAACATAGTTATAACAATTTTTCCCCTCAGAAAAAAATAAAATGAGTACTGCTGAGGCTGCTTTATGTACTACCAAAATCCTCACCAGATTTGGTTCCTTGATTTGGAGTTTGGGGTCAGGGTTTCCTGGGACATCCCAGTTACCTGGTCTAATAATATGTTTGGTGCGTCTGTATTTTGTTGCACAGTATCTGGAATCTTAAAAGCTTGTAAGCAATCAAAATACATCAATTAGTCTCTATTCTCCTGCAGTAACAAAGAAAGATAGGAATGAGAGGAGGACATAGAGTGGATAGCTAATTGCCTCTATGACCAACTACCTCCTTTGCCATGAGACGAGAAAAAACAGATGGCACCCAACTGCCTTTACTGAGCATTTTGTGCAGATTCTAAAGAATCCTAATCAAAAGGGGGATATGGAGAACAGAATTTCAAATGGTCATGAATTCTAGACTTTCTGGAGTCATGGAGAATGGATGAATTCCTGAAATTATTGCCCTGAGAATGGTTATACAACTTAAAGAATGTAATAAATGTCACTAAATGGTACTTGTAAAAACGTTGAACTAGTGTAAGTTTTGCTGTGCATATTCTCAACAACAGTAACAAATCTACAAGGATAACAATGATGTTGGCACAGTTTTGAAGATATTGGCACCCTCCAGTGAAAGTGCAAAGTGTGGGGGGAAACAAAGATCATGGAAAAGTATAGCTATTTTCCCCAAAAGTGTAAAAACTGAAAATAATAAGTTTGTGACCCATGAAAAGTCTTACAGGTTTTTGTTATTTGTTTTGTTTGGTTTTTGTTTGTGGGGGGGGGGGGGGGGGGGGGGGGGGGAAGGGCATCACTGCTCTCCGGTGGTGGGAGTAGGAAGTCTTACAGGTTTTGAGAGTATTTCTATATTATATCTCTAATATAAACTACTCCCTTCCTTCAGTGTCTTGGAGTGTATCTTGGGGCATAATTTATTGTCAATGTGAGTATAATAAAAGACATCATAAAATAAATCATAAAAAGACAAGTAGTAGGTGATAACATTTCTATAATTTGCATTAAAAATAAACACAAAAATTATGTGTATGATAATATGACAGTATGAAAATCCTATAAATCTATAATAAGCATTAAGCAGAAAAGACAAGCACCCCAATCAAAAAGTGAACAAAAGACAACTCATAGAAGAAATGTAATAAAAATAGGGGGAAAAGGGGCTGAGCCCCGGTGGCGTAGTGGTTGAGTCCAGAACTGCAGCCTGTAGGCTTGGCAGTTCAAATCCAGCGGCGGCTGGGGAGCAGCCACAACCACCAGAGGCAGTGATGCCCACAAAAAAAAAAAAAAGAAGAAGAAGAAGAAGAAATGTAATAAAAATAGGGGGAAAAGGGGCTGAGCCCCGGTGGCGTAGTGGTTGTGCACGGGACTGCGGCCCACTGGGATGGAGGTTCAATTCCAGCAGTGGGGCTGGGCCTCCTACTCCCACCGCCGAGAGCAGTGATGACCCCCCCCCAAAAAAAATAGGGGGAAAATTCAACCTCACTAGTAGAGAAATACAAATGAAAATATCGATCACTTAACAGTCTATGTATTTTGGTCTAAAAAGCTTTCCTATATATGTATAATTTCCTTTACTTAATAGTACTTTAAAATCTTCACCACTAGGTAGATTAATGGTACTATTATCAGAATTAGCAAATGTTACACAGAGGTAACAAACTTTGTCAACGAGCTGATAATGCTCCCTCTAAAGTGGAACAGGTGTGTGTGCGTGTGTGTGTGTGTATATATATATATATATACACACACACACATACACTTTATATACGTAAATGGGTTTTGCATTCCCACTTAATCAAAAACCATAATCTAAGAACAATTACTGCTGGCCATGCGGACCCTGCTCAACACTTGCCCTCATGAAGTGGTCACTGAAGATATGGGCCATGTGGCGAGGAAATTGGCTAGCAGCTGGCTAGCAGAAAGAATTGTATCTCAGATCTTAAAACAAACAGTCATTTAAGTGAGGTGACAGCTATGCCCAGACAGAAGCACACCAGTCCATGTGATCCAGAGAGTGTAAGTAATACAGTCCAAGAGCAGTGGAGGGAACTGTATTAGAGCTTAAATTCTGAAGACCTGTCTTAGAGAAAGCTATGGGTGACAGTCTTGTCTTCATACAGAGTATACTGGACAGATTACTGCAGACATAAGTTAAAATTAAACAATGACAATGTTATATTACATCCACGGAATACTACTAAGTAAATCAAGACAATGACGCAGCAGTTATTATTTAAGACAGCTCTGTAAGACACATTAACTGAAAGGAATAAATGGCAAAATATTCATGGCTTATGGCTTATGACTATACATTAAAGGTCTAGGACAGCGGTTCTCAACCTGTGGGTCATGTCCCATTTGGGAATCAAATGACCCTTTCAGAGGAGTCGCCCAATTTATAGCAGGAGCAAAATTACAGTCATGAAGTAGCAATAAAAATAATTTTATGGTTGCGGGAAGGGGGGTGCGATCACAACAACATGAGGAACTGTATTAATGGGTAGCAGCATTAGGAAGGTTGAGAACCACTGATATAAAGATCAAATTGAACAGTCAATACATTATTAAGAACCTATTCCTGTGTGCCTTTTATATTAAATTATTTTCTCTTTATTAAAATAACTTCAAGATTTAGAATCAAATTTGTTATAAAATAATCTACAGCTTCAAAAACACACTTAGACTGATGAGACTTGAAATTTAAAGAACACTATTGTATTTTAAAAGTCAACCCCCCCCCAAAAAAAAAAAAAAGTCAATCCAGTGTTTTCCACGAATATGGCCTAAAGAATAATCCCTAATCAAGTTTCTGAACACAGCATGTCTGGTGTATATACAGTGAGGCTTGAAACACTTACCTTCAACCTGGCTAGTATCTGGGCATGGTTTCTTCTTCAAATCTGAGTTCCCAGCTTTTTCATCAACATCCAGGAGAGGAATATAGTCTGTTTTTCCAACAGTTTCTCCCACAACATCATCAAAGGCCTCCGCCTCCAGAGTGGCGATAAAGTCCCGCTTTATCTCTCCCTCAATTTCTGGAGTTGGTTCCGTTAGTGCATCTACAAGACTGAGGTCAGCCATTCTGCACCACTGCAAACGCCTGTTTACAAAGGAGAAAAGATGGCTTGTGAGACACACAACAAAGAGAAAAACATTCTTAGAAACTTGCTGACTGTTTCAACAAACAAAAGACCCTAAAATGTTAAAGCTATGAGATATTTCCTCCCTTTGCAATGATAAAATTAAAGCCTAGAAAGGGTGCATCATCTCTGAGAGGCAAACAGAGCATGTGCCATTTTGCCCTTTTCATAAATTATGAAAATGAAGTGCAAGAAGAACCAGTCAACAGACATCCAAAGACCTGATCGAGATATTTTCATGTCAATTCCCATGCTTTTTCAATTATTTAAAAATAAAAACAAACCAAAAAAAACTCACTGCCATCGAGTCGATTTTAATTAATTGTGATCACCCTTATTGGGCAGAGTAGAACAAATGAACCTACACAAATCTAACATGATTAAAAACCCACAAAAAATTGAAACCCCATAGTAGTAAGGGTAAGGAAAATATTAAAGAACTAGAGCAGCAGTTCTCAACCTGTGGGCCACGACCCTTTTGGGGGTTTGATCAACCCTTTCACAGGGGTCGCCCAATTCATAACAGTAGAAAAATTATAGTAATGAAGTAGCAATGAAAATGGTTTTATGAAGAAAAAAATAATATAAAATAAAAAATAAAAAGGGGCTGAGGCCCTGTGGCGTAGTGGTTGTGCGTGGGACTGCGGCCCACTGGGATGGAGGTTCGATTCCAGCTCGACGTAGCAAAGGCTGGGCCTCCTACTCCCACCACCAGAGGACAGTGATGCCCCCCCCCCAAAAAAAATGGTTTTATGGGCTGAGCCCTGGTGGCGTAGTGGTTGTGTGCGGGATGGTGGCCCACAGGGCTGGCAGTTCAAATCCAGCAGCAGCTCTCCAGGAGCGAGGCTGGGCTTCCTACTCCCACCAGGGCAGTGATGGATGGATGGATGGATGGATGGAAGGAAGGAAGGAAGGAAGGAAGGAAGGAAGGAAGGAAGGAAAGGGTTTTATGGTTGGGGCTCACCACAACATGAGGAATTGATTAAAAAGGCAGAGGCATTAGGAGGGCTGAGAACCACTGAACTAGAAGACAGCTATTTGTTTCATCAGTGCCATACCACACCCTGGATTGATCATCCCTTCTGTGTGGCCCTTATGAGGGGGGGCTGTCCAAATATCTACAGGTGGGCTTGGGGTCCCTACTGTATCCTCACCACTTCACATTGACTTGGTTGATTGCTTTTGAACTCCAGAATAATTTTTTAAAAACTACACAAAAATAGGTAAGATCAGATTACATTTCTGTTAAGAAAGTAGCACTACTCGAAGGCAAATGATGTCACCTTTCTTATCAAAGACAGTTGGCATGGGCCTTATCTATTAAAGTAAATGCTGATTCCTCATAAATCAATCACTTGAGTTTAGCCCTGAGAACCAAATACTTCATATACTTCATCTTTACAAAATACTTAATTTTTAAGCACAATCTGAAGTTATAATCTATCTTAGGCACAGATATAATGAATCGTCTATATGGGGGGAAATGTAAAAAAAAAAAAAAGGTACAGCGCTTTCAATAAATAGATTGCTTATCAATTTAAAAGCCCCCAACTCAAGCCCACTACCACCAAGTCTATTTTGAGACCTCAACCCTATGTAGGGTTTCCAAGACTGGAAATCTCTACAGGCACACACAGCCTCCTCTTTCTCCTGCAGAATGGCTGCCAGGGGTAAGGCACCCAGTGACCCATCCACTGTGGTTGTCCTCCCAGTGTCTAATCCCCAGCACCATTAAGGGTCCTTGCAAAGAGCAATAACCCAAACAAAACCACACCCACTGCCATTAAGTCAACTTGAATCTTTATGGAAACAGTCTTACCTTTCTCCCCCAGAGCAACGGGTATGTACAACAGGAAGCAAGAAAAAATGTACACAATCTCTGCCTTCAAGTAATCTGTCTAATAGAGAGACTCCAAGACACTCAAAGGACCATTTGGCAGATGAGCTGAACTCGTGACTTGGCACATGTAGGTTAAACAACAATTCTTACCTTGTCTAGTACAATGACTAATACTTCTGCCTAAAATGTATTCTCTCTTAGCTCCTTACTTCTTTCACACCAATCCCTACCCCCCATGGGTGAGGCACATGGCCAGAGGGGGGCTGATCAGAAGACACTGCAAGAAAATGGCTGGAACAGGACACCTGGAAAGAAAGTCCGCATGGGGTAGCTGTTCCGTTCCCTCTAGTGAATGACCTTTCAATAAGTCTTTTGCCTTACTTAGTGGATCTTTTTTGACTGCTTGCAAGTGAAGAATGCCAACTGCTAGTGACAAGTCATTTCACTTTCTTTGCCGCTCAAATTCTTTTCTTTATTATTAATCATTTTATTGGGCTGCTCTTACAGATCTTAAAACAATCCACAATTCAATTTTATTAAGCACACTTGTACATGTGCTGCCATCGTTTTCTAAACATTTACTTTCTACTTGAGCCCTTGGTATCAGCTCCTCTTTTTCCCCTTCCTTCCCCACCCTCCCACCCTGATCAATTATATATTATTACTGCTATTTCTTTTTTTTAGTTTTTTTTTAGGCATCACTGCCCTCTGGTGGTTGGAATAGGAGACTCAGCCTTTGCTCCTGTGAGCTGGAATTGAACCTCCATCCCAGTGGGCCGCAGTCCCATGCACAACCACTACGCCACCGGGGCTCAGCTGTTATTTTCTTTTTTTTTTTTTTTTTTGGGGGGGGGCATCACTGCTCTCCGGCGGTGGGAGTAGGAGGCCCAGCCCCACTGCTGGAATTGAACCTCCGTCCCAGTGGGCCGCAGTCCCGCGCACAACCGCTACGCCACCGGGGCTCAGCCCTCAGCTGTTATTTCTTATCTTACACTGTCCCTTGTCTTTCTTCACCCACATGGTATATGTCCAACTTTGTGATCAGTTCCCCCCAGCCCCAGCTCAAACTCTTAAGCAATAAATTTAGCTAAGATTCGAGATGGGATTATGCTCTGCGCATCTTTTTTGTCTTCTGCTGTGCTCTACAGGGAGCCCTGGTGTTGCAGTGGTTATGTGCTGGGCCGCTCTCCACAAGCTCAGCAGTTAAAACCACCAGCCAGCTCTGTGGCAGAAAGGCCAGGCTTTCAACCCCCATAAAGGGCCACTCTTGGAAACTCCAGGGCCCTTCTACGAGGTCCGGTCTGTAGGGTCACTGTGAGTCAGCAGGGATTCAAGCAGGTATTTGATTTAATTAAAAGTTCCATAGCTCATGTTTAATTTATTATTTCTTGTGTTTCTTATAGCTCATCCTAAAAATGAAATTATTTCTGTATTTTCTAGGTGATTCATCTACAGCTTTTACTATTAACTTCAGATTATGCTTAAAGAAGTTAAACTGGTATTCTGTGGTTAAAAAAAAAAAAGAAACTGGTATTCTGTAAAGATAATCCAACTCTCTCTTCATTCTTCTTTCTACTGTCAACCTTTCTCAACGACTGAGCAAGTGAACACGCACACGCACACACACACTCCTCTCCTCCAAATTACACTGTTCTTCTGTGTTTCAAATACAAAAGTCACAGAACTTTTATAATCCTATTCCTTATTTTGTTTCCCTAATGACCACACAAGACAATTACAAGACATGCATAAAGTAAATCCTTCCAGAGCACTGAAAAATCAGAAGCCATTCCACCCTCAATTTCTAAATACAACACCTAAAAGATTTTTCTATGTTTGAACGTGGTAAAAATATGTGAGCAATAAAACAAGACTTTAGAATTGAGATCATAAGGCAGACTAGCATAGAAGCTTATAGAAGTTATGTCCAGAAGGGATTTTTCAATTAAGACAGAAAGGAAAGCAGCCAGGGTGATGGAACAGTTACTTTCCAAGAACAAATCCTAGTCCTTTTATGCAAAGAAATAATATTTATCTGTCTAGTACATCAACTGTTATGGAAGAGGTTGTCCTTACACATGGACTTGGTGAAAACATTGCATATTCTTTTTGCTACGTAATTTTTTAAAAGTTATTTATTTAATTAATTAATTTATTTATTTATTTGGGGGGGGGCATCACTGCTCTCTGGCGGTGGGAGTAGGAGGCCCAGCCTCACTGCAGGAATTGAACCTCCGCCCCAGTGGGCCCCAGTCCCGCGCACAACCACTCACTATGCCACCTGGGCTCAACCCTTTGCTACATAATTTAAAGAAAAAAATACCTGAATGTGAATATTAAGTACTCAATTCATATAGACTATTAAATAAAATCTTTGAAATGTTTAATAATGAATTTGAGCCTGCAGCTATGAGCCTAACCTTTTTTTTTCATATCAAGCTTCATACTTGAAAGGGCTGCCATAAGTCCTGATCAAGACTTTTTTTTCCATTTTAATAATTTTATTGGGGGCTCTTAACAGCTATCATAATATTCAGTACATCATCTGTATCGAGCACATTTGCACACATGTTGCCACATTCATTTCCAAACATTTTCCACTTGAGCCCTTAGTATAAGCTCCTCCTCTTCCCCTCCCCCCCCTTAAAATTTTTTTTTTAATTGTAATTTTTTTTTAGGCATCGCTGCCCTCTGGTGGTGGGAGTAGGAGGCCCAGCCTTTGCTCCTGTGGAGCTGGAACTGAACCTCCATCCCAGTGGGCCGCAGTCCCGTGCACAACCACTGCGCCACCAGGGCTCAGCCCCTCCCCCTCTTTTTAATGAATCATTTTATTGGGTACTCATACACCTCCCCTCAAGATCCACACATACATCAATTGTATGCAGGCTTCATTTGCACACTTGTTACCATCAATCAAGACTTTTTTTAATGTTATCTTTTCTCATTCTAGATCAGCAGTCTCAACCCCCTTTCATAGGGAAAACACATATTTTCAATGGTCTTAGCAACCGAGACACCACTCCTCTATCTGTCTCCAGACGGGTCTGCCTACATGCAGATATACCCACATATGAGTACCCAGCATGAAGACTGTTACCCATGCTACATCATGCTTCGAGACAAAATTTTATTTATGTGTCATTAGAAACAAATATTTCACAATATATAATTATATATTGTTCTTGTCATTAATCACTATGCTCTAATTATGTTCAATTTGTAAAAATGAAAACTATATTCTGCATATCAAATATTTACATGATGATTCATATAACAGCAGCAGTTATGAAGTAGCAAAGAAAATAATTTTAGGATTGGGGGTCACCCCAACATGAGGAACTATATTAAAGAGTCGTGGCATTAAGAAGCTTGAGAACCACTGTTCTAGATGATCCCCACTGATGAGAAATCATGTTCAAGGGGTTGGGAGCAGAAGCCTTTTCTTAAGACAAATGTGATGTTTAGTTTCCTAAATGCTTTTAAAATAACAAAGCTTTTGTTTCAAGCATATAAAGGTGTTGTTACTAATTTTAATAAAAATTGACTCTTGGGCTGAGCCCTGGTGGCGTAGTGGTTGTGCGCGGGACTGCGGCCCACTGGGTTGGAGGTTCAGTTCCAGCAGTGGGGCTGGGCCTCCTACTCCCACCACCAGAGAGCAGTGATGCCCAAACAAACAAACCAAAAAGGACTATATATCACTGCTAATGTAATTTTAACTGTGCATTGCAATGGGTATCACCCAAATATCGGTTTCCTTGCCTTGGGTTTATAATTCTGTAAAAATGATTGGCTGGTCCACAGTTGAGCAAGGGATTGGTTAGTCTAATATGCAAATAAGGTATGTAAAACTATCCTAAAGGATTAGATGGACCGTGTGGGAAATGGGTGCACAACTAACCAAATTAAAATTGTGTTCTAACAAGGGGATCAGTCAGCTCATGGTATGGCTGAGAGGGCCACGTCTTGCTTGAAAGTGAGTATTAGGGCCAATCAATCCTACATTGACTGAGCAGAATCTGAAACAGAGCATGTCTTTGAAAGCAGAGTTCCTGTGTCCAGACTCTTCTGGGCACTGGAGAAAGTTAGCACTGGAAACAGCATGAAAAGGCAATAAAGGGTTGGACCCCCGCAGAGCCCAGGGACAGAGAAACAGTCTGCAGTAAGAATGGGGAGAACCAAGGGAATGGCCAAACGGCTGCAGCGGCCTTGCCAGTCCATGAAGGGCCTTGTGCAGGGAGCTGCCTGACAGAGTGGGAGCCTCCACACTTGACAGCAGGGGTAGGAACTTTAGCACTTGCCCAATGTGGGCAGAAGCCTAGAGGGCCTGGCGGGAGGAGGCACTGAGCCTCTGCAGGCGCGGTCAAGACTTACAAGCTGAGCGCTAGCATGGTTGGAAGCTGTCCTAATTGACAGACTGTACCCTGTCATCTGAATTGTATCCTGTTACTTCCAAGTTAATCTTGATTCCAGGTTACAGCCTGTTGCTTCCCTAATTAAATCACGAAATGTGAGTATGGTCTGTCAGTTCTGTGTGGTCATTGCAACAAATTACTGAATTCAACAGAGAAGCAGATAGTGGTATGGAGAAGACAGCGGGTATCAGAAACGGTAAGAAAAAAAAATTGGAAAGCTTTAAGCTAATTTTGATTCTCATCCCTCCTTTTGAAGTCAGAGGAGTCAAGATGCTAAGTTAAACATCAGACTTAAGAGACGATCTGTGCTTAAGAATGGATTGCCATAAATCCCATTTGATGCAAAATCTGGTTTAAATAAATAGCTCCTAATACTAAGAGGCCATACTTCACGGTATACCTAAAAACACTGCTTTAGAAGTGCTTTGTATACATTGAAAGATTTTATGTGTGTGCGTGCATGCACACGTGTACAAATAAATTAAGACACATATTTGACTAATGCTAAATTAAGAACCATGTATACCTGTACCAAGTTACCTGTAGATTCAACTTAAAAGACTTAGGCACTAATCTTGTTTGTAACCAGGGAACTGCCTTATTTGAATAGTTTTTTTAGGGAAAATGTTTAAAATAAAAATTCCTCTAGAAACCATTACTGCTCAGTGACATTGGTAACCTATTCAGAAAGCACAAATGTGGATGGGAAGCCCTGTCCTTTTTCCAAAAATCATTTGGGAAGTCCTATTCTACGTTCCATTGTTTCATTTAAAAGAATTACTGTCACCACAAACCCTTCCAGGGAAAATGTTTTCAAAAGGAAAAAGAAAATTCTGCTAATTAAGGAACTATTTGTCTTTTCCACAGGATTTCTATAACTAGTACAAAATTACCTTTGAGATAGGCTATGGGCCAAAGTGGAGCACAGCAAGGAAGTCCCAAGGGAACGCCAAAAACAGACTTTGGGCTAGGGCACGGCCCCCCATCAGATCTGACCAGAAAACACTCCTCAAGACAAACACAGGCCTTGAACTATTTACGGGCTTTTCTTTGTCATTTTTGGTGGTGGTGGGGGAGGTGGTTTGTTTTCTTTTGTTGCTTTGTTTTGCTATGTCTTGCTTTTGTGCGTATTAGTTCTGCAGGTCTATCTGGATAAGATAGGCGAGATAAACAAGCTGCAGGAGAAAACAGCAGGGCTGATATTTGGGGAGGGGGCGGGGTACATGGGCGAGGGAGTGGGTATTAGCAAACCCACAGACAAGGAAGGGAACAACAGGTATTCCAAAGTCAGTGGTGAGGAGGGTGTAGGAGGCCTGGTAGGGCTTGATCAAGGACAATGTAACTGAGAGGAATCACTGAAACCCAAATGAAGGCTGAGGATAACAGTGGTATGGAAGAAAGTAAAAGAAAATACAGCAAACAACTAGGAGGCAAAGACTACTATAAAGGTCTAAATACAGGCATATATTTTTATGACGATAGGAAAATGGATTTATGTGTATAGGTTTAGTATTAAGGTAGCAGATGGATATTGGTTCTCTACTCAAGAACTCCCTCGATGCAAGAACACTTTGTCTATTAACCTGGCATTCTGTGAAGCTCACCTTCCCAACACAATCGCTGAAGGCAAAGCGGGTGTTAAGCAAATGTGGTGAAGAAAGCTGATGGTGCCTGGCTATCAAAACATATAGCGTCTGGGGTCTTAAAGGCTTGAAGATAAACAAGTGGCCATCTAGCTGAGAAGCAACAAAGCCGACATGGAAGAAGCACACCAGTCTGTGTGATCACGAGGTTATGGATAGGATCAGGTATCAGGCATCGGAGAAGGAAAAAAAAACACTTCATTGTGAATGAGGGGGAGTGCAGAGTAGAGATCCAAGGTCCATTTGTAGGCAACTGGACATCCCCTTACAGAAGGGTTACGGGGAGGAGACAAGCCAGTCAGGGTGCAGTACAGTACCAATGAAACATATAACTTCCCTCTAGTTCTCTAATGCTTCTCTCGCCACCCCCACCCCCCGAGCCCCACCATCATGATCCCATTTCTACCTTACAAATCCGCTAGACCACAGCATGTACACTGAGACAGATCAGAGCTGGAAACACAGGGAATCTAGGACAGATGAACCCTTTGAGATGTGTGAGAGTGGCAATACTGGGAGGGTGTAGGTAGAAAGGGGGAACTGATTACAAGATTCTACATGTAACCCCCTTTCTGGGGGATGGACAACAGCAAAGTGAGTAAAGGAGAGGTTGGACAGTGTACGACATGACAAAATAAGAGAGGGGAAAAATGAGGAGCCAATACCAAGGGCTCAAGTAGAAAGCAAATGTTTTGAGAGTGATGATGGCAACAAATGTACAAATGTGCTTGACACATGGAAGGATGTATGGATTGTGATAAGCCCAAACTGTCAATAAAATGGTTTTAAAAAATAAAGTATGGTCTCACGGGCCTGGTGGGGGTGGCTGTGGGCAGGTCAATGGAAGATGTGCCTCACAGGGGTGTGAGTGTGTAAGGAAAGAATGGCAACAAAGCATTAAACAGGGGTAAACACACACACACAAATAAAGTAAGTCTAATTATGTTTCATGATCTAAAGGAATTAAGAAAGGGCACTTGTGCTATCTATAACATTCAATAAAAGCTCAGCAAGTTTATCTTTCCCCCAGAAATATGTAATTATTACACTCAATACAATTCTACTAAAATTTCTTTCTAATTTGGGAAAAACAAATTAAATGACCAAAGCATTTTAAGCCTCATTTATCTGAGTGCAGATACTCTCAGGGCAGCTTTTTTTCCATTATAACCCCTCACCTTCCCCCACATTCTTGTAAACCATTTCCTAGGCTGCCATGTAGTTCATGAGTATGAACAGTAGGATAAATTCAGCCTAAGAAGGTAAAGCAAGTGGAAAATTACATATGTAAAGCAAAACCCTATTCAAAAATTTAATATCAACTATTTTGACCATAATTACTCTACCAGGGGTTTCAGAAGTTTGTGAGAAAAAATGAAATGAAAGAACAATAGAATTTTCTAACAATTTTATTTTCGAAACCCTCTCCTATATAGGGACCATTTGAAAGGCACAAACACAGGCTTGCAAATGCTAGCGTGCTGAGAGTGGGAAGTCCCTTGGCTGGGAGTGTATCCAGACAACACCCAGCGTCTGCATCTCAACAGTTTGGCTCTTCTTTTCTTGTCACCACACATAAATAGCAATATGATTAATTAAAATATGCGCCCACACATAAATTCTACCTGTGGAAAATTGTTTTATATAAGTTTATGTTCAAAAAATAATAAAAATAATAAAAAAGTTTATGTTCGTGCTACACTAGAAGTGAAAGCCCGAACGTCCCCAATTTTTAGTAAACTAAAAAGATTATTCACTTGTATGGCTATGAGGTTCTACCACTCAGGTACAGGGCAGTAAATTCTCTAAGTGTTCTTAGGAATAACTCAACAGAATAATTTGTGAAACTGGTTCTCCAAGTGTTCTAGAATTCATTTTAATAAATTAACGTGTGAATTTCACCCCACTTTTACAGAATCATTTAAGGTCACTTACTATTCAGCTATTCCTTTAAATTTTCGTTATATAACTTGCGAACAAATGAACGTGACAGCGGTATTTTCAAATATAGCTATTTAGGAAGATGAGAAAATCTGCCCTTGTGAATGAGAAATGCCTACTTTATATTCCTTTGTAGGCATTATTGGAGGCCAGAGAAAAGAGCAGGTTCCAGAAGTCCCCATGTGTCACTGAAGCACTGGTTATTATGACTGTCACTGTGGCCTTGAGTGAAATCACCTTCCACGGCTATTTCCTAATCCGTAAATGAGAGTGGTAAGTTCAACGATCCCAGAGGTTGAGTACCCTGGAAACTACTTGAGTCCATTTCACTGCTTCATTTAACAATGAGTAAACCTCATGCAGACCCTCAATGTGGACATTCATGACTGCTATTTTATATATTAAGAACTCTCAACTCTAACTGGGTTCAGGCAGAATAAAAGGTAGGGGAAAGCTGGAGACAAACTCACTCGTGCACAGTGCCCGGTATGAGCAAATCTGACTGGAGCTCAGAAACTCCACCCAGTTCTGGCTCACATCAAAGGAGACTTGACACCACTCTGCCGGAAAATAAGCTTCATATTATCTA
This sequence comes from Nesogale talazaci, assembly GCA_004026705.1. NCBI lineage: Eukaryota > Metazoa > Chordata > Mammalia > Afrosoricida > Tenrecidae > Nesogale > Nesogale talazaci. Next base: position 17,662 of record PVJH01020427.1, on the reverse strand, counting down.
GCCAGGCACCAGAACAGTTTTGGGCATAGCACTTGGGGCGTCTGATCTTTCTTTCTGACCACAAGCCCGAAGTCAGACTGTCTTGTGGGTTTTAACAACAGGAAAAATAAGACACTATCTGTTTGTAGATAAAACTAATGACTCACTAGAGGGTTCTGAAAACAGGTTAAACTAAGCAAAAGGAAATGATAAGACATGAGGACGATAAAACACAATAGAATCTTGGTCAATTGATTACCTCTTAATAAACAGTATTTACGGTGAAAACTCACAAATTTACAGCATTCAAGCCAATGCTGAATCAAGGCGATCACCCTGTGAGGTAAAGGTAGTTGTTTACGGGAGTGGAAAGCCCAGTCTCTCTCCTTCAGAGCCGCTGGTGGTTTTGAACTGCCAACCACCAGGTGGATTGCAGTTCACCGGGTAACCACTACACCAGCAGACTCCTACTTATACAGCTGTGTGCTCCTAAATAGTAAATAAAAATACATAATGAGGTCATAGAATCTTCCATATTTTGTGGTTTACCTTAGCTAACTTATACACTCTAGAATTGATTACTGAATTAAAAATATCTTGCAGGTCTGCAGAGGTTAAATTGTGTTCCTATTTAATTTCAGTACATAGAAGTTTGGGGTAACTGTTTAAGCCCCAAGAGAGCCTCCTGGAAAACTTAGGATTTTATTAATAGTCACTCATTGGGGTCTGTGTTCATGCTGCTAAGAAAGTTGCCTGCCACAGCCTCTGCCCTCCCCAAGTCTAGTACCTCTATGCTCTGCCTGGTAGCTGACGCAGTCAAAGAAACTCATGAGAAGCAAGCACACAAGCCTGATTCCAATTACCGTATTCACCTTTCCTAAGTGCTGTAATATTTTCACTTCATGCTGTCATATTATCCAAATTTATGATAATATTCATTGGTGGCAACCAGAACTCTGTTAAAAGTGTGGATAATTCTTGTGAGAGAGGGCTTAAATTGCTGGCGGGGCCGTCATTCTACAACACCTTAGTGTTAATCTGGGAACCCTGGTGGTCTAGGGGCTACGAGTTAGGCTGCCAACCCTAGGGTCAGGAATTTGAAAGCACCAGCTACGCCGAACTCCCAGAGTCACCACCTCAGAAACTCACTCGGGCAGTTGACAGTTCGACCCATAGGTCCGGTAGTGTTGCTGTCAGTCAGAACTGACTTGAAAGCAGTGAGTTGGACTTTTTTTTTTTAATGTGAACCTATCCACCACTTACTGCAGTTCTAATTCCGACTCTTAGCACCCCACACGCGTCAGCGCAGAACTGAACCCCGGTCGACGTTTAATCCTCAAGGAGGGCGCCAGACCTTCCTCCCAGGCACCTTGAGGGGGATTCGTGCTGCCAACCTTTTGGTTAGTCGCACCACCCGGAGATCATTTACTGTTAACGTCACGCTTATCAACAACTTTCCTCTTACTCCCAGAGAGCTGTCATTAAATGAATTTGCTTGGCTTTGTTTTGTTTGTGGCTTCCGTAGGAGAAGGAGGAAACAATTTCGTAACATACAACATGTCAGAGAACAGAGCAGACTGGAGATGAGGAAAAGGGAGGTATCACAATGCAGAGGCCAACTTGACATCTTTCAAAATGCTGGCCACTCTCAGTGGTCTGGACTAGTTTAGAAATGAAATTACTTTTCATCTTGTTTGTCAGAGGAAAATGTTTCAAACATACTTAATACATGAACTCTTCTAAGTCTTCATGTAAGAGATTGTAGTGCTTTATTGTAAATGTCCTTTCTGGTTGCGATCTTCTCCTATTTTGGTGTTTGTTTTCTATTTTGGGTGGAGGAAGAGCTAGTGGGAGTTAAGACAGACTGTAAAGTTATCTGCACTACTATTTTCTTCTTTAATTTTTTTTCATGATTGATTTAAATTACACACTCTGAAGCCAGCGCTGAACTGCAATCCCATGATATTAGTGAGAGTGCTTGGCCAAAACGCTGTGCTTGTTCCTCAGGCTTGGAAGGGATCCAGCGTCCCAGCCAGTCCCAGGGCCATTTATACTCTGGAATGGTGAGAAGGGAGCCTGCATCATAAAGATTTCATACTCCGCAGCAGATTTCTAGAGTCTGCTTCACAAGCTTTCCGTTAGAAAACGGTGACTTAATTCTTCAGATTTGCCTGTCATGAGTCAGAGATCTAACAGAATCAAGTTAATGTAGTTGGTGGCAGCATTCTGTTTTTTAATTTATTTAGTCAGGAAACCTTGATTTGAATTTCAATCAAAATAGCATTTCACCTGAAAACAAAACCAAATCTCCCTTAAGAACCGGGAGGGAAATCAGTTAACATCTAATATATTATCTGGCTAACCGGTTCTTATGATCCCAGAGGCAAATCTCAATTCCCGTCGCCCCTCTTACAACAGATTGGGGAATGGTAAGAAACAACAGCATCGTGGACTAGCTTGAGCAATAACCTCTGTACATCTGAGATAAATTCACTTGCCTCCCCCAGCTACCTCCCTATACACTTCAAGCCCACAGCTGTACCATTATAAACTGATGGAATTTCTGTGCAGACAGGGTTCTGTTCAGAACCACCATTTGTCCCGTTCACCAGAGGATTCAGGCAAGACATCACCTCTGGTGACTAGAATAGCTGATCCAGTCACCCAGTGACATTCTTACGAGGAAGAACTCTATGATAGGGGCTGAAGGTTAATTTCCTAACAAAACAAAGAATTCCTTTTCCTACTGCTACTTTAAGGAGCTCTGTACTCTAAATAGAAAATCCTGGCATACACAAGCACGCACACACATTCACATACATAAAACTGGCCAAACAAGAGTGAAAGCCTCGCTTACTTACAGGAACTATCCAGGCAGCCCATGTTCAGTCCAGAAGGCATTTTGGCTCTGCAAAACAGGCACCTGCCTGCCCGAATGAATTTAAATCTATTTCTACAGGAAGAATAAACCACACCAGATCCGCCCACTGTCAGCCATGTGATACCAGCAGCATGATGTCTGCTGAAGTCTGGTCCTAAAAGAACTCCTAATGTGGGCCAAAAATAGAGATGGCAATGACACAGCACTCAAATTACTGCTCTAACCATCCTTGAGTAAATTATCTCAGGACATATTCTTAAAAGTTAACTTCTCAATAACACTCACTCAAAAACAAAATTAAAAGAAAAAAGAATTTAGTTTTTTAAACCTCCCATTCATTCTACTTATCCTTCTTTTTTCAATAAGTCTGGCCAAATACTCAGTTTGCTTACAAAATGTGGTGGTCAATTTATGTGTCGACTTGCCTAAACTGTGGCGCTTATTGTGTCAAACATCAGACTCAGTGTTGCTGTGAAGGTAGCCACATGTGATGAGTATTTAGACGATGAGTTCCTGGGTGACACAAAGGGTTAGAATCAACCCAGAGATACTTTGGAAGAAAGGCCTGGCAATCTACGTGAGAAAAAAAAACTGTCATGGAAAAAAAAAAAAAACCTGTGGAGCACAGTTGCACTCTGACACAGGTGGGGTCACCATGACGCAGAATTGTTGGGGGCGGTGGGGGAAGCTCATTAAAATCAGGTGACCTTAAGTAAAGCAAACTGCCCTTCATAATCTTGGTGAATCTCAACTCAGCTGAAGGCTATAAAAGAGAAAGAAAACAAACTGGGGAAATTTACCTTAAAACTATACAGAAAACAGCTGCAAGAATCAATCCTTCCTCCCAGCACCAGGTCTAGCAATTCTGACACACAAGACTGTCAGAATTGCCAGCCTGTCTCCTGACCTAAGGATTTTGACTTACCAGTAGTCTGTCCTGCGGGGATGGGGTGAGAGGTGGTGGTGGTGTTCAAAAAGTTTGTGGGGGGAATGGACTTTTCCCATGAACTTTTTTGAAGCCCCCACAAATATACTTAAGTAGGTATTAAACTGATCAAGGTTGGAGAGTCATCACCAATTAAAAATATTCGCCTCATTTCTTGTTTCTAAACATAGCTTATGCCAGAGTAATCATGTTGTCTGCTATTATGAAAAGTATACAGAGCAGTTCTCCATGCTGCTCATTTTCTCATTATTAGGCATAGCAATAAAAATAGCTCTTTCTGCTTTTAGAAGAACACATCAACATGATGAAACAGGATGAAAACGTACTGTTATCCGTTCAAGAGATCACCTATCACTATCATGCTAATTAGCTCATATATCTTTTAAATTTTCTAATGACTAAATATGTTAATTTTTGGTAGTATTTACTGACAAGGAATAGTAAATGGACAATACAGCTGCAAGATAACTTGGTGCTAGAGACAGTAAAGAAGGGAAGAGTATTCATTCCATCCAGATCTGCTTTTCACTTTGATAACTATTGTACCAAGTAAAACTTTCTTCATCAGAGTTTGCAGGAACCTCTGAAGCACAATTGCACCAAGACAGTCCCACCCGGAGGGTCAAGTAGCATACTTACCTATCAGTCATAGGACGCCCCTCCAGGTCTCTCTGGAGGGACTAGTTCCTAGATGCTCCTGGGGCTAGTTGGTGGGGTGGGGAGGGGAGGAGAGGCAACATGGCTGGTAAAGGGAATCTAGACAGGGACCAGCACCATCTACTACAGGAAGTTAAACTACATAACAAAAAGGCTTCTTGAGATGGTGCAGGTATACAAATCAAATGAAATTACTCTAAGCAAGACACTATTAAACCAAAGCCAGTTGTCATAGAGTCCATTTGAACTCATAGAGCAAGCACTACGTGTGTCAGCGGAAAATTGTGCTCTACAGGCTTTTCAGTGACTGCTTGTTGGGCGCTGATTCCATCTGAGGCACGCCTGGATGAACTTGCACCTCCAACCACTTGTATCACTCGAAAACCAATCAACGTAAGGGGGACGGGGTAGGATGTAAAAATGAAATGACCCCAAAGTTCCAATTCATTAGGACTTATCCATATTACGTATAAATCTGTGCTTAACTACCAACATCTAACTGCCATCAAGTGGATACTGACTCCTGGTGACTCTACCAGGCAGGGCAGAACGACCTCCGTTGGTTTCCTAGACTGTAACTCGTTAGGGGAATAGGAAGGCACACATGTCTTTCTCCCAGGGAGCAGCTGGTAGCTTTAAATTGCAGACCTTGCAGTTAGCAACCTGTGACAGGTACATAATCTCCTGTCAATTTGGGAAGGGGGGGAGTCCAGCCTGTCAATCAGGTTATAGCTAATACTGCCTCTGTGTGGGCATGATCTTCTTATGAGGATTCTGGAAACTCCTGTCTTCCTCCCTGGAGGTGGGACACACTCTGCTTTACATTCCTGGTGACAAGCTACATGGAGACATACTGATGGAGCTAGAGTCCTGGAGCTGGAGGAGCTATGTGGAGCCCTATACCAGAACTGAGATACTTCTATAGCCACTGAATCCACAATACTGCTGGCCTATGATCTTCCTGTGAGTATAAAGAGGTCTTTATAGACTGGTATTGACATATAGACTTGATCTGATCTGTTTTCTCAATATACAATTATTCTTTGATTTAAAGTTCTTTTTTTTTTTTTTTTTTTTTGGAAGGAGGAGGCATCACTGCCTCTAGGGTCGTGAGCACTACCCAGTGCTGCTCCTGAGAGCTGCCGCTGGAAAAAAGCTTTTTCTTATACACATAAGTCTCTCTGGATTTGTGTCTTTAATCAACCCAGACTAACATATGGCCCAACTCGTAATCACAACACCACTATGATTTATTAACATAGGTATTTGAAAACACAAACAGAATGAATAAGAGAAGCAATAGATGAATCTTTAAAGGGACATATACCTCGATAGTTGAAGCATCAAGAGGACAAAAATCAGTAAGAAGATACAAGGTCTGATGGGGCCTCCACTCAAGTATCTCCTCAATGCAAGAACACTTTGTTCTATTAAATTGGTATTCCATGATGCTCACCTTCCTGACAGAATCGCGGAAGACAAATGTTTGCATAAGCAAAAGTGGTAAAGAAAGCTGATGGTGCCCGGCTGGCAAAAGATATAGATATAGTGTCTGGGGTATTAAAGGCTTGAAAGTAAACAAGCAGCCATCAAGCTGAGAAGTAACAAAGTCCACATGGAAGAAGCACACAAGCCTGTGTGACCACGAGGTGCTGAAAGGATCAGATATCACACCTCAAAGAACCAAAAATTATATCATCGTAAATGAGGGGGAATACAGATTGGAGACACAAACCCCATCAGGACATCCCGACAGAAGGGTTGTAGGGAGACAACAAGCCAGTCAGGGTACAGTGTAGTTATCCATGATGAAACATACAACTTTCCTGTTGTTCTTCAATGCGTCCCAACCCCCCTCCGCCCACTATCATGATCCTAATTCTACCTTACAAATCCAACTGGACCAGAGGATGTACACTGGTACAAATGGGAACCGAAAACAAAGGAACCCAAGACAGGTTCAGGACCAGTGGTGAGAGTGGTGATACCGGGACGGTGGAAGGAAGATGGGGTAGAAATTATAGAACCTATTATAAGGTTCTACATATAACCTCCTCCCTAGAGTATGGACAACAGAGAATTGGGGGCAATAGTGCCCCCACCCAAAAAAAAAGAATGCCCATTAAGTTAATTCTTGAGTCCTGCTGACCTTCTGTGTATCAGAGTAAAACCGTGCACCACAGGCTTTCTTTTAAGTTTTGTTTAGTTTTTATTTCCCCACAGAATTTTTCATAAATGAATCACCAGGTCTTTCGTCCGAGGCAATTTAGGTGCACTTGGACCACGAACCTTTTGATTAGCAGCTCACTAATCATTTGTACCAACCTAGAAGTTTAAGCTTTGGCCAAGGGGCTACTAAAAATAAACGAAGGGGGGGTTTCAAAAAGTTCATAGAAATGTTTCATGAACTTCCAGTATCATTTTCCCACAAACTCTTTGATGCTTCCTCTTATGAGAAAAGACACAACAACCCAAACAACCAGCTAATACTGGATAGCTTGCAACGACGAATGGCCCCACCGCACAGGTGACAGACTCCACAGGCATAGAGGCGTGGGGTAGGGGTCACATGTGGGGTGAACTCTAAGGGCAGCAGTCTAAAACCAGCAGCCACTCGGGAGGAAGATGCTACAGAAACCCCTCCAGGCAGCTCTACTCTGCTCTGAGTCAGAAATGACTCAATGGCAGTGAGTTTGGCTTCTTGGTGACGAAGGGGACGCATCTATTGGGTAGGGAATAAAGAGTTTCTTAAATAGTGATGGGGAAATTGGATTTCCACAGGTAGAAAATGAGTAAGGCCCATTCATATTTCAGAGAGACAGATGTGTGGGTGTATATCTGAACTCTTAACTCTCTTCCATGAGTCTGTGTAACTATTACTATACTAGCTCCAGCCTGTTCTAACTATCATAGCTGTAAAATATACTTTAAAATCAGGAAGCATGAATCCTCCTACTTTGCTCTTCTCCTTCAAGACAGTTTTGCCTCCTCACTGCCTCTTGGCCTTCCATGTAAAGTTGAGGGCTTGTTTTTCCATTTCTCTAAAGAAAACTGCTGGAAATTTGGTTGCACTGAATCTATAGGTTCAGTATTTGAGTAGTATTGATAGTTTAACAGTATTAAGGGTTATAACCTATGAGGCATGAGACAGCTTTTCATTTACCTAAGCTTTAAAATTACTATTATTAGGGCTGAGCCCCGGTAGTGGAGTGGTTGCGCGCGGGACTGTGGCCCACTGGGTTGGAGGTTCAAATCCAGCAGCAAGGCTGGGTCTCCTACTCCCACCACCAGAAGGCAGTGATGCCCAAAAATAAAATAAAATAAATTTTAAAATTACTATTATTTAAGTCTTACAACCATGTTTTTTTAATTTTGTTGTTTAAGCTTTCACGTCACTTGTTAAATTTATTTCTATCTAGTTTATTCTTAGAAGTTACAGCAAATGCAACAGTTTTCTTTGCCACAGATAAAATGACAACAAAAAAAGAGTGCTGCTAAGGCTACATCTGTAAAACCAAACACCTTCTTCTATGTGTTCTTAGTTTAGAGTCATGTTTGCATGTAACATCCCAATTATTGGCCTAATACATGTTTAGTGCCTGGGATCTTCCAAGTGACCATCCAATTAGTGTCTACCCACCTCGGTGCAACAGAGGAAGGAGAGTCACCAACAGAAGGAAATGGAAGGTGTGGCTAACTGCTGCCGTACACAACCGTCTTCCTTACCGTGAGACTAAAGGAACTGGCTAGTATTGAACATGTTAGTAATGATTCTATAGTATTCTGATCAAGAGGTAGAAAAATGCAAAACAATTTCAGAAATGTCACGGAATTCAGACTTTAGGAAGCCACTGAGGCTGAACACCAGAAACTACTGCTGAGGTACTTTAAATCTAAAATCTGACATGAAAAGGATCTCTGAAGTTTTCTTAAAACCAAATAATTGTTTAGCTTACCTGGTAATGAATAAGCTCTGTGGGACATTCTGTTCATTTAAGATCTGAGATCAAATTTACAAAAACAATGTAAAAGATTATACAGGAAGCTTAGGGGGCAGTGAGTTTTATATCAGAGGGGGAATAACTCAGAAAAGGATCAGTTTGGTTGCACAAATCAAAGAACATAATCAATATCACTGAGTTCTGTATGTAGAAATCATCGAACTGGTGTACAATGTTGTGCATATTCTCAAAACAAGAAGTAAAAGTCTAAAAGAAAAAGAGAAGAAGAATCAAAATCAGCAGACACATTAAACCTACATCCAGGTCAACGTCTCTATATGAAGCTTCATCTGCCTCACATGGTTAAAAATTTCCAAACAAATTAAGAGAAAAAGAAACCTGAAAGAACTTTTTAAGATTGCAGTAGGAAATTTTAAAACAGACTTACATAAATCATGGGTTAAAATCAAATGGTTTGAGGAAATAACTAGAATTAAATAATAACAAAAATACTGCATACCAAAGTTTGTGGTATACAGCTAAAGAAGGAAATTAAAAGAAAGTTCCTAGCCATAAGTGCTTATTACAAAAGGACAAATAAAAAATAATGAGCTAGCATCCCAAGAGTTAGAAAAAAATAAAATAAAAATCAAAGGAAGGAAGCAAACTAACGAACATAGTAAAGAATAAAAAATAACTAAGAAATAGATGACTAAATCCTTTAAGTGCTAACCCTCTCAAGGGGATGGTATTGCTTATGTTTCCACTGAGAAGGGATAGAGGAACCAGACTTCAACCTGGTGCGCCAAGACTCGAAGGCAACGTACAGGCATGAAGCAGCGAACCAAGAGAGAGGGCTGTGGGGCTGACTCCAATCCTAGTTACCTGGTCCTCCTCCCCAGAAAGATGCACTACAGAGGACAGTACTGAAGACACAGCTTGGGAAGAGGAACAGGCCTGCTGTACACGGAAAGGATGCACCTGTGAGTAGTTGTTAACATTGTGACTGCCATCTTGCTGGGTATAAAATGAGCTCTCAGAGAAGTAATAAGGGGGTGCTCATTACCAGCAAGAGCCAGGTGTGAAGTGCATTCTTTGGACCCTGTGAACCTCTTTGAGCCTAGAGATGGTGGTGATATGAGTGCAGCAGCAGCAGCATAAACATGAGCCAGAGCATGAAACATAGTGGTGGGTTTCCCAGCGCTAGAGCAACTAAAGCTGAGTGCTTTGGGGCAGGAGACTGGCTCTCAAGGGTGCCTTTGAGTGCTTAATTACGGGAATGGGACTGGCTGACTCATGAAGGTGGAACCAAGTGCCTTCAGACCGAGGCTTACTGAAGTGGGGTGACTCTGGGCACTTCATTCACAGATCTGGGTTCCATGACCCACAGAACTTGAGCAGAATGCCTCTGGGTTGAGTCTTATAATGGAGTGACATGTCCTTTGGGCAATTATTAACAGTTCTGAATGAACTTTGTAACATGTTCCAAATGAGTATCTGTGTCCTGAGCATTTTCACCTGCATTGTATTGCACTGACTTCCTTAATAAACCTTATAATCATGAATCATATTATATGTAAGTTCTGTGTGGCCATTGTGATGAATTATAAACTAGATAGAAAAAGTAGAAAATGTTGTTTGACACAAGGAGTATAATCAATGCACTGAACTATACACGTAGAAGTTGTTGAGTTGGAGAATGTTGGGTTGGGTATACTTTTGCCAAAATTAAAAAAAAATTCCATGTACAGCAAAGTACAGAAAAGAAAAAATTGAGTTAAAGATTGTACAACTCTTCTTGATATGATTGAACTACTGAATTGTATAATGTGTGGATATGAAGTGCCAATAAGACTGCTAAAAAAAAAAAGAAAACGTTGTTTGAGATAGAACAGGTGCAGAAGACATATTGTTCCTATCAATAAGAAAAAAAGAAAAAGGGGCAATTAAAAATGTAGGAGGCGGGGCTGAGCCCCGGTGGCATAGTGGTTGTGCGCGGGACTGCGGCCCACTGGGATGGAGGTTCGATTCCAGCTCCACGGAGCAAAGGCTGGGCCTCCTACTCCCACCACCTTAGGGCAGTGATGCCCAAAACAAAAAACAAACAAACAAACCCCCCCCCCAAAAAAAAATCTCAATAAAAAGGGAAAAAATGTAGGAGGGGGTAGCAGGTAGAGAAATACATACAGCAGAATTGATGCAAATATGAAGGGGCTTGCTTCCAAAGGGTTGTATAAAAGTGAAATTAAAAGATTGTGGGATTTTTTCCATGAACTTTTTGAAACCCCTTCATACTGGACCTTGGCATAATTTTGAGCTAATTATATATTTTAAGAAAAGAATTCTTCTAATCCTGATATTTAGAACATTCACATCAGATTAAGTGATGATATAGGAAGGATCCACTCCCTGATAGGATGTGTTTAGTACATGCATTCAAAAGAATACATAAGATGTATCATGGGAAAAGAAAAGCAGGGAGGAGTGAGAGAGAGATGGGTCTCAAACAGCAGCTGAAATCAAGTGAAAGGCTTTTGCTGACTCTCCAAGTTTAAGCGTTAAGTGGGCATGTGGCAAAAAGAACTTCGCTTTCTCGCTGGAATGTGTGTTTCTATGGGTCTGAACGTCGACATGTGCTGACCTTTACAAGACAGCATAAGGCCTGTCTGTTCTCCCTTGTGCCAGTGGGCTGACAGACAACATGGGCGGGTAAAGTCTTTGCTGGCTGTTTTCAATATTCTTTTGTATTTCTTGTACAATCACTGGGAGACTTCTACAGTAGACTCATTTTGAATCATTCAAAAATAAATGGGGCGAAATGAAATAAAAGAGAAGTTTAAACTACAAATGAAAACAGCAAAATATAATGATCCTAGGGAAGAAATTCTCCTATACATAAAACATCTACCAGTAAACTTTCTTGACTTACAAACTAAAATTCTTCCAAGAAAGTTGGAAATATATTCTGCGTAACAAACACTACAAAAAAATAACATTCGATAGGAAAAATATTTTGTTGGTAAATATAAAATCAAAGGACATGTAAACTACATATAAATCAAAGAACATATAAACTACAAAGGCCCTTGCAGAGGGCCTTGGTGCTCACAAGTACTATCTTTCTTCCCCAGGCGGTGCTTAGAACACCAGCATCTCACATCTCCCTGGCAGACACACAGTGAGGCCGTGTGCCTGGGTCCCAGGCCGTGGGGCAAGTGAGCTGACCTGATGTTCTTCATTCACCACGAAACATGGATGAGACCTCCTTGTGGGCACTCTTTGATTTCAACCAACTACATACAAAGCATCCGGCCCAGACACCATATGGAGCAGCTAGGATTTCTCAATCATCGCACCACAGCCACAGACCAAACACCCAGACTATGCTCAAAACAATAAATCATAGCTCAAATTACCCTAAATAACAGACTGCTGGCTTATCTTAGCATGCTTACTTTACAAATAAGACTAATGAACACATTTTTCAAAGTTTACATTAACTAGTTGGGTAAGGCGAACTGAAACTCTCCACTTTTAATTGAGGGATATTCACCTAATAGAAGGTGCTTCTTGAGCACCCAATAAAGTGATTCATTAAAAAAGGTGGAGAGGAGGAAAGAGGAGCTTATACCAAGGGCTCAAGTGGAAAATGTTTGGAAATGAATGTGGCAACATGTGTGCAAATGTGCTTGATACAGATGATGTATCAAATGTTAAATAGCTGTAAGAGCCCCCAATAAAATTATTTTTTTAAAAAAAGAGGACGCCTTCTGTGCTACATTTATAAGTGTACTATTTAATGTCTTTTTTAAAAACAGCAAGATAAATATCTCTAGGGTTGGGATTTCTTAAACACAAACTCACTGCCATCCACTCATTCCACCTCTGAGTGGCTCTGTCTGTAGGGCAGAGCAGAACTGCTCCATAACGGTTCTGGGACAATAAATCCAAGGAGCAGTCCACCTCGGGGTCCTTCCAATGGAGGAGCAACTGGCTGACCTTGTGGTAAGCAGCCTAATACTGAACCCATTACACCGTCAGAGTGACCTAATTATACACAAGGAACAGTGGCATAGTGGTTGTGCGTGGGACTGTGGCCCACTGGGTTGCTGGTTCAGATCCAGCAGCAGCTCTCCAGGAGCAATGCTGGGCCTTCTACTCCCCTCACCAGAGGGCAGTGATGCGCCCCCCCCCAAAAAAAAAGACTCAAAGATACTTATGGAAAACTTTACAGCATCCATCCCAAATACAAAGATTAATTCTAGCTCTCATGTGATTTGTATCAGTTAGATAGCAAAAGTTTCATGTCCTATGATAGACTAACCAATTACCAAACTGTATATGTCTATTACATTCCCTGTCTGTAGAGTATTTTTAAAATATTATATAAAAACAGTGTTTATGATTATACGGATGAAGAGTACTATGGCTGGGCTTTGGGCCTGAGGTCAAACACACAGTAGCTTCTAATTATGCCTTTATATCTACAGAAGGTAAAAAACGTGTTTTGTAAAATCATTTTATTGAAGGTTCTTACAACTCTTATCACAATCCATACATCCAGCCACTATATATCAAGTAATTTGTATATTTGTTGAAAAAACATGCTTTTAACAATAATAACTCAAGTAAGACTTTAAATCATCTAAGTTTTTCTTTCTAGCTCCACCATAAGATTTTGGGCACGTGAAAAAGAAAAGAATTATCTCAAAGTCCTTTTTCAGTCATTCTATAACTTGCCTCTAATTAGGTTAATGAAATGAATTGACTGTATTAGGTTAACCATATGAGGTGCAAGCAGTTGGATGCTAACCAAAAGATTAGCCATTTAAACCCACAAGGCACTGCGGGAGAAGAGAAAAATGTGGTGCTTGGCTCCCATAATAACTGACAGCCTAGAAAACCATTTAAGGCAGTTCTATCTTGTCCTCATAAGGTTCCATAACTCATAATCAACTCACTGGCAATTATATTGGTTTCTAGAAACCATAAGAAATTGTTGCTACTTGCCCATTTTTAACCCAGGGAAAACTGTTATTTTGTATGGTTTGATCTAATACTAAAAGCCAAAACAGTAGGCTCAAAAAATACTAACATTTTTAAGCATGCATACACATGCTTAAGAGAAGAGGCTTCCAAACATTCATGGAAAAATTCCATTACAATGTAATTCCATTTTTTTCCCACAAACATTATGAAGTCCTTTCATTTCATAGTGTGCTAATAGTAAATTTCAGAAGTAAGTGTATACAATGTGTTTACATCTGGAAAGAAATTCTTCATATAATCTTTTGAGTATTTATAGATATATGTTATGTACAAAGAAGCTACACAATTTCAGTTAATTAAATTACTGGACAAGAACTAGAAACCATTTGGTTAAATGTTTAGTCCAAAATTGCTGCAATTACTGTGTAAACATAAATCCTGCTTATCTATTCTTCAATCCACCTAGACTTCCATTTAATTAAAGATTTAGGATTGAATTTTGTCTTGTTGGTCTCAAAGAGGCTTAAATTACTTGTAAATAGTTAGACATTCTCATGAGAGATTGCATCACGAATGCTCAGATTACATCTGAACCAAATACAATAGTTTTTCTAAAAAATTTGGCAGTCTATACAAAATAGAAATTTATCCTGGCCCTAAGGATAAAGGTGTGTTTCTTAACAAATCACCTTAAATCAAGATATTTATTCCAAAGATAAGGCCTAAAATGAAATGAATATATTTTTATAAAAGTTCTACAGTTGAGGGTAGAGAGAAAGGGGGGAGGGAAGGAAGAAAAGGGGAACCGGGTGCAATGATTGACACATAACCATACACCTCTTGCCAGGGGGGAGAAGAACAACAGAAAAGACAGGGGAAGGGAGTGAGCGGTTGGTGTAAAATATGAAAGTAATAATAATTTATAATCTATCAAGGGAGTATGGGGGGAGGAAGAGAAGCTGATACTAAAGGTTCAATAGAAAATAAATGTCTAGAAAAAAATGAAGGCAGCATATATCAAGCATGCCTGATGAAAATGATGTATGGTTTGTAACAAGAGTTGTAAGAGTCTCCAATAAAATGATCTTTAAAAAAAAAAGTTCGACAGCTGATTTTATGTCTTGGATTTATTTTGTCAAATGAATCATTAATTTGTATTCTTAAGAGTATATGAAGGTCTGAGCCCCGGTGGCGTAGTGGTTGTGCGCAGGACTACAGCCCACTGGGGTGGAGGTTCAATTCCAGCTCCATGGAGCAAAGGCTGGGCCACCTACTCCCACCACCTGAGGGCAGTGATGCCAAAACAAACAAACAAACAAAAAAAGAGTATATGAAAATTACTTGTATTCCATTGTGGCAGTCACCTAATCTGGTGTCAATCTGAGGATTACGAATGTCGGGGTGGAGTCCAGCCTGTCAATCTGGAGATAGCCAATGAGACCTCTGTGTAGGCATGGCTTTCTCCTGAGAATTCTGGGAAATCTGGTCATATTTCTCCCTTGGAGGTGAAAGACTCACTAGTCATTCCTTGAGAGACATTGCAGCTGACAAGACACATGGTTGCATGCTCATAGACCCTGAGTCCTGGAAACTGGAGGAGCCACAGGGAAAAGCGGGGAGAGGGAAACACACACACATTGTAATACAAGTAGCGAATCTTTCACTGGAGTCAAAATTTGATTCACAACCCAGTCTTACCATTGAGCAGGAACCACTAACTACTCTCTGGGCTTTAGTGACATGAAAAGCTTTGTCCTTATACCTCTGGCTTTAAGCAAAGCAGGATGGTACACTTATCTTTCCACAGGTGGTATTCTGAATGGCTTAAAGTACTACACAAGGAGGTGTCAAAGAGTCCGTGGGAAAATGAAGTTATATATAATAGGATTTTCCCACAAACGTTTTTAAACCTCTTGTTTTATAGTTATAAACCACTGCTGTATTGGCAGAGATTTTACATGATATTTTAAGACCTGGTACTAAATTGAAAAAGTACAATAAAAGGAGGTGGGCAAAACAGCTTTTGGGGGAAGGGGGTTAAATTAGTAATAAGTCCAAATATTGTTCTCATAAGTAAGGAATTTCCATTCTTTGCAAACATAGCTAATGTTTAATTAGGGTTTTTAGAGACAGTTCAGTAAGAACCGAGCACACTAAGCATCCAGACCTTGGCTTTTGATTCCACTCTGGGAAAAGGAACAAGAGGTCCTTGGAAAAAATGGCTGAATCTAGGGCTGGGACAGGAAAATTTTGCAATGCTAGAAAACTAGGATTGCTACAAAAAAATAAAACCACCCAGATTGCTAGCGAAATGTCAAAGGCACAGGAGCTAACGGAAAGACAGCCAAAGCTGGAACAATTTGAGTAAAACTTAATAAAGTAGTACTGGATTGTACTCCAAAGCAAACATAAATATGAACCCACACTGATACTGATAAATAAGTAAGGAAGTTCTGCAGTTCTTAGAATGCCTTTTAATTTAAATACTGTATAGAAACTCTGCCTTCATGGGTTGTTTCTAGTGACTTCCTTCAAAAGAGTCCAGTAATGGAAAGAGAAGAAAAGAGAACCTTGACAAACTGTTACCTTGGGGGCAGATATTCAAAAAGAGAGCGAGAGAAAATAATAATATGTGCTACCTCCCTCTATCATTCTAACCCCCACCAATTCCAATTAAATCTAATTCATGAAACTATACGCACACTACAATTCTTCTGGAAAGAGAAAGTACAAAGAAAAGACTGCGCGTCAATAACTTCCTAGTCTCTAATTACTTATAACTAGCTATAGTTTTCTATTAAAACATCAGTCTGTCAATGAGCCTCTCAGAAACCCATTCATTAAAGAAGACAAACTCCCAGGCCATCACAGCATATTGGACAGGGGAGAGCTACCCCTCTGTATAGGAGTAACAGGTCCCAACTTTCCCCCACGGAGTGGCGGGTGGCTTTGAAGTACTGACCTTAGGATGACAGTCTACTAGCACTGTGCCACCAGGGTTCCTTCACAACAGACAACAGCGACCAATGCTATGTGTTTATGTTCACTTTCATGAAAACAAAACAATTTAGCAATTTTTATTATATATTACTTGCAACCAGATGGCAAAGTTTTAGAAAGAACATTTGAGTCCAACCTAATTGATTAACAAAGACACTTCTTCTCAAGGTCACACTTAAACTAGAAAAGTTCCTGTCTTATATTCCAGAGTAGGAAGCTGGGAAAAGTAAGAATGTTCTATTTTTTTCCTCCCCAAAAGTCCAGCTATATTTACCTATTGTAGGTAGCACCAAATAGCTATCCTTTATCAAACCACATGCCAGCCTATAGATGCTGGTCTTTTACTTCACTGCCAACTTCACAGGGTACAGCTATAACCAGTATCTATGATGTGAAAGCTGAATTCTAGGGACAAAGCTCGAGGACAGGGGTTCTCAACCTTCCTAACGCCATGACCCTTTCATACAGTTCTTCACGTTGTGGTGACAACCCCCCCCCCCCCCTCCAAACCATAACATTATTTCCGTTGTTACTTCATAACTGTAATTTTAATAGTGTTATGAATCTGGTGACACCTGTGAAAGGGTCGTTCTACTCCCACTGGGGTCATGACCCACAGGTTGAGAGCTGCTGCTCTAGGAGGCATCAAATTTAATGTTGTGCAAATAGAAAAGTTGAAGTATTAGTTTTCCTCCCACTTGACCCTAACAATTTTTTAATTAGAGTTGCCCTATCAAATAATAGGAGGGCTCCTTGGTTTTTAATTAATTCAACACATTTCAAGTATGGCCTAAACTCAAAATAGCAACCTTAAGAGTCCTTCTATCATTCCAATCTCTTACTACACGTGGCCAACCAGAGGCCTAGGTAAGGTGCCAAGAACTTTTCACCTTCTTCTATCAGTAGTATTCTATCACACAGAAAAACCCATACTTCTGCCCTGAACAAGACCACAAAGTCAGGATTATTGTGCGGTTAGCCTTTCCAGCATGCTTTTGTTTCAACAAATACTTTGGACATTGCACACTGCTTAGAAAAGAATGATCTCATCCCACTCACTGATCCAACAGACAACTTTATCAAAAAGCTTTTTGTTACAAGCTGTGATAACCTAGGAAACCAGATCTATTTTTATTATACTGGCAGGGAAAAGGAAAAGAAGAAATCACAGGAAAAAAATAGCTCACATGTCGATCTTTTTAAAATCCTGTATTCTATAAAACTATCCCCTTTTCTTTGGTATCTGGTACAAGTGTGCAGAAAAAAAAA